>PVJD01012206.1:0-41172 GCA_004026545.1 Mormoops blainvillei
TTCAATTCAGATATGAGAATCTGACAGTGTTTGGTGTGTATGACGTGCAAAGCAACCATAACATGGCGGTTTGGTATTTACTGTGGGCCTTTACCAGCTGGTGGCGAATGGAAGAGGTCATCTTGAAATGAGAGCATCCACTACAAACTGGATGATGAGTTCTTTTTTTCTCAGGACAAATTTCTCTCCTTGGTTTCAGCATTTTATAATTGGCAGCCCAACGTACTTCAGAGGTACATGCTCTGGCCTTTCAACTGGTTTGGAGTCTTTGACCTTTGAGTCAACACTTATACTCACTCTTTTGAACTCATAAATTATATTAAAAAAAAAGACTCGTAAATTTGCACAACTTGATCTCACCATCACAATGTGTTCTGTGATTGCAGATGCCTCAAGCATCAGGAATATTTGCATGTATTCTGGAACCACTCACTGGCTGAATAAAAATATATGTTGGCTTCTGTCCCTATAGCCGACCTAACTCTGGGTCCTGAAATGAGAATGTGGGTGTGGAGAGAGGTAATTGTCCCCCATGTTTATTTCAATGGCCAATGAGCCTCTGGGGAAGTCCTTTGAATCCAGATAAAAGAGCAGGGTGATCTGGTGTCAGCCAGCACGGCCTCACTGGTGTCTGGAAAAGGGGTGAGCCCTTCTCCCTAATAATGTTCTTCTTGCCGTCTCTCTTTATGGAGATTTTGGAGAGCGTTAGCAATGATGAAATCTGTCCTGCTGGATAAAGATACTCCAGGTAGGAGTAGTCAGATATGCTGGCAGTGGCTTTGAAAAAACTACCTCCTGCCAAATACAGGGTGCACCCTACAGATTGCTCAAATGAAGGTACTGTGGAAATCACATCTTTCAGTTGATTCAGAATTAATAGTTGTAGCTATTTAATTCTTCATACATAACAGAAAACTCTGAAAAGGCAAAACCATATTCTGTCCATTTACATGTGGAAAATCCTGTTGCTTCATTAATCAGTATTGCTACAATCACAGATTAAAAGATTCATTTAAAAGTCAAGTGCAAGTGCTCTGACAGGTGTGGGTCTTTTGGTTGGGCGTCATCCCACAAAACGAAAGGTCTCCAGTTAGATTCCTGGTCAGAGCACATGCCTGGGCTAGGGGTTTGATCAGGTCGGGGCACATAGAAGAAGCAACTGGTCGATGTTTCTCCCCCTCTCCTTTTCCCTCCCCTCTGTCCTCTCTCTAAAAATAAATAAAATCTTTAAAAAAAAATAGTCAAGTGCAAGGGCAGCCATTGCCAAGCTCATCAGGTTTCAGTCAAGGCTGAACAGACAGTAGCTGAAATCCTGAGTCAGCCATGTATCAGCGCCTACAGACTTAACACGTTAACCCAGCAAACTCCTGCCCAGCCAGCCGCTTTCCCGCTTTGTTGCATTAACTGCTCTTCCAGGGCTGGTCAGTTGAAAATACTGCTGATTCTTGGCAGAGCTGTCATGTGACAGTTGGTCTGGAATGTTCTGAGTTCTGAGGCAGTTTGAGAGCTAAGCAGACAGTTGATCACCGATCATGACAAGGGCTCAGGGCAAAAGAACCAACCCTGAGTGTGTGTGTGTGTGTGTGTGTGTGTGTGTGTGTGTGTGTGTGTGTGTAAGGAAGCTAGGGATGGGGAACGGGGGAGGGCGTGCCCGAGTGCTTGGGCCCTCAGAGAGGCATTGGGTGGAGGAAAAGGAGCAGGATGCCTGTCAGCTTTTGGAATCTTTTCCTGACTCCCTTTGCCTGCATTTCTTTCCCAAATATTAGGGTGATGGCCCTGACTGTCCCAAGGAAGGCTACACCAGTGACAAGGACAACAGAGTATTGGCTCTTCTGTGGAGACAGATAAACTTCATGAGAGTGTATGTGAGCATGGTTTTGTATACATGAACCAGAGATGCCCAGATTACCGGTCCTGTGTTTTTTACTGCACAGCAGGCTGGATCACTTGTTCAAAAACTACCTGACCCAACACCAATTCTTACACATGCAATTGTTTAAATGATAGCTGGAGTAAGCACATTTAAGCCATTTAAAGCCTGCCTGCTTTGCACAGTGTGAAGCCTGTACCACCATCTTCTGGCCATGGATAAGACAGACCCTATAGGGGTTTGAACAAGCTCAGCCCACTGTAGCCCTTCTGGGTTCTGTGACCCAGAAGTCCCTCTGCACGCTGCTGAGCAAAATCACTGGACACCTCAAGTCCCCAGCTGAGTCCCTCCTCCTACCGGAGCTACCTGCCCTTTCCCCTTCTGGATCAGGACCCCATGCTGTTGTCTCTGGAAGGCCTCATGCTGGGCGGGATCCCCTGCACATGCAAACCTGTCAAAGTGCTCCCCAAATAAAACCTGTTGTGTGTTACTGCCTCCTTGTTGTGGACATATGTTTTCGCTTGCTCAGCATGAAATCCCAGAACTTCATACACGGAGGAGTTGGAGCCAAGAATCAGGTGCTGTAATTTGTGGAGGTCAGTGATGGGTGAGGTTTTCACCTGTTCCTCATCCACTTAGACCAAGCCCTGAGTAGTTCCAGGAGAAGAGTGTGTGGCCACCCCTCTTTCTTAATGTGCAGTTCAGTGGGTATGGCATCAGGTGAAGGAGATATATTCTCCTGGAGCTTCAGAAGAAAGCCTGTGGACAGGTGGGAGTGGCCAACTTCATGGACATGCAAATTGTGCATGTGCCTTTGTACATGAATTTTTATCTTTGAACTTTTGCTCTGCATTGGAACATGGTGGGATATAGATCACATGAATGGGTAGAGGCGATATCTAGGTAGCAGTGTACATACCTGTGTGCTCAGGTACGAGGCTCAGCAGGCAGAGAGAGCATTATGCAGAGAAGGGTTTGGGCTGGCTGCCTTGTGTGTTTGTGCACCTCTGGACATTTCAGAGACCACAGGTCCCTAGCAAGTGCATAGGTTTGGGACCCAGAACCAGATTGTGATAATGCCAGCAGCTGAAGACTTAGTAAGTTATATAGTGTCTAATCACTGGAGTGAACAACTGAAACTAATATAATATTGTATGTCAACTGTAATTGAAAAGTCAAGAATTATTTATTTATTTATTTATTTAAAAAGAATTTTTATTGTATTTTTCCCATTACCATTTAGTCAGTCCCCTTATGCCTTCCTCCCCACCCTGCAGTCATTACACTGTTGTCCATATTCATGAGTCCTTTTTCCTTTTGCTCAATCCCCTCCACTCCCTAACCTTCCCCCACTTTAGTTGTCATCCTGCTCTCTCTGAATCTGTCTCTCTGAATCTCTCTGAATCTGTCATCCTGCTCTCTCTGAATTTTGCCTCTTAGTTCAGTTTGTTCATTAGATTCCACATATGTGTGAAGTCATATAGTATTTGTCTTTCTCTGACTGGATTATTTTACCTAGCATAATTCCTGGTCCATCCATACTGACACAAAGGGTAAAATTTTCTTCTTTTTATGACTGAGTAGTATTCCATTGTGTAAATGTCCCACTCATAGTTGTTTTATCCACTCATCTACTGACGGACACTTGGGCTGCTTCTAAATCTCGATGATTATAAATAATCTTGCAATAAACATAGGGGGTGCTTATATTCTTTTGAATTAGTGTTTTTGGTTCCTTCAGATATAGTCCCAAAAGTGGGACTGCTGAGTCAAAAGGCAGATCTATTTTTAATTTTTTGAGGTATTCCATATGGTTTTCCGCAATAACTCCAGAAATCTGCATTCTCACCAACAGTGTAAAAGGATGTCCCTTTCTCCACATCCTCACCAGCACTTATTTGTTGGTTTATTGATGAGAACCATTGTGGTAGGTGTGAGATGGTATATCATTGTGGTTTTAATTTACATTTCTCTGATGATTAGTGACCTTGGGCATCTTTTCATATGTTTATTGGCCATCTGTATGTCCTCCTTGGAGAAGTGTATTCAGGTCCCTTGCCAATTTTCTAATAGGATTGGTTTCTGGGTTTGTTTTTGTTTGTTTGTTTGTTTGTTTTCTTTCATGTTGAGTTTTATAAGTTCTTTATAAATTTTGGACATTAATCCCTTATCAGAATTATCAGCAAATACATTCTCTCATTCTGTGGGGTGTCTTTTTATTTTGTTGATGTTTTCCTTTGCTGTGCAAAAACATTTTAGTTTGATGTAGTCCCACTTGTTTATTTTTTCTTTTGCTTCCCTTGCTTGGGGAGATATATCAGATAAAATATTGCAATGAGCAATGTCCAAGATTTTGCTGCCTGTGTTTTCTTCTAGGCTTTTTATGGTTTTGGGTCTAACATTTAAGTCGTTAATTCATTTTAAATTTATTCTTGTGTGTGGTGTAAGAAGGTAGTCTAATTTCATTTTTCTGCACTTATCTGTCTGATTTTCCCAACACCATTTATTGAATAAACTATCTTTAGTCCATTACATGTGCTTGCTTCCTCTGTCAAATGTTAATTGATGATAAAGGTGTGGGTCTATTTCTGGGCTCTCTATTCTGTTCCATTGATGTATGTGTCTGGTTTTATGCTAGTACCAGGCTGTTTTGGTCACTGTGGTCTTGTAGTATAGTTTGATATTAGGTAGCATGATACCTCCAACTTTGTTCTTTCTCAGGATCGTTGTTGCTTTGTGGGGTCTTTTGTGGTTTCATATAAATTTTTGAAATATTTGTTTTAGCCCTGTGAAATATGTCATTGGGATCTTGATAAGAATTGTGTGGAATCTATAGATTGCTTTATAATGTGGACATTTTAATGATGTTAATTCTTCCTATCCATGAAAATGGTGTGTGCTTCCATTTATTTGTATATTCTTCATTTCTTTCTTCAGTGTCTCAATAATTTTCCAAGTACAAGCCTTTTACGTCCTTGGTTAGATTAATACCTAAGTATTTTATTCTTTTTGAAGCAATTGTGAATGGGATTGTTTTCTTAATTTCCTTTTCTGTTAGTTTGTTATTGGCATGTGAAAATGCAACTGATTTCTGGATATTAATTTTGTGTCCTGCTACTTTGCTGACTACATTTATCAGTTCTAGTACTTTCTTAGTGGAATCTTTGGGTTTCTCTATGTACAGTTTCATGTCATCTGCAAATAAAGATAATTTTACTTCTTCCTTTCCAGTTTTGATGCCTTTTATTTCTCCTTGTCTGATTGCTGTGGCTAAGACTTTCAGTAGTATGTTGAATAAGAGAGACAAAAGCAGACACCCCTGTCTTGATACTGATCTTAAAAGGAATACTTGCAGTTTTTGTTCACTGAGTAAGATGCTAGCAGTGGGTTTGTCATATATGGCCTTTATTATGTTTAGGTATGTTTCCTTTATTCCCACTTTACTGAGTTTTTATCATAAATAGGTGTTGGATTTTATCAAATCTTTTTTCTGCATCTATTGATATAATCATGTGGCTTTTATCTTTCATTTTCTTTATGTGGTGAATCATGTTTATTGATTTGCAAATGTACCAACCTGCATTCTCAGAATAGACCTTACTTAATCGTGGTATATCATCTTTTTGATGCATTGCTGTATTCAGTTTGCTAGTATTTTGTTGAGGATTGTAGAGTGTATGTTCATCAGGGATATTGGCCTATAATTTTCTTTCTTTTTTTTTTTTGTAGTGTCTGTATCTGGTTTCGGAATTAGGGTAACACTGGCCTCATGAAATGAATTTGGGAGGCTTCCCTCCTCTTGAATTTTTTGAAATAGTTTGAGAAGGAGAGGTGTTAGTTCTTCTTGCAAAGTTTGGTAAAATTCACCCATGAAACCATCCAGTCCAGGGCTTTTGTTTGTTGGGAGTTTTTTGATTACTGCTTCAATTTCACTAGCTTTGGTCTGTCTAGTGAGATTCTCTGACTCTTCCTGATTTAGTTTTGGAAGATTGTATGTTTCTAGGAATTTATCCATTTTGTCCAGGTTGTCCAGCTTGTTGGCATAGAGTTATTCATAATACTTTCTTACAACATTTTGTATTCCTTTGGTGTCAGTGTTATTTCTCCTCTTTCATTTCTGATTTTATTTATTTGGGCTCTTCCTCTTTTTTTCTTGAGTCTGGTTAAAGTTTTGTCAATCTTGTTTATCTTTTCATAGAAACAGCTCTTGGATTTATTGATCTCTTATATCTTTTTTTCCCTTCCTTCTAGTCACTTTTGGTTTTGTTTTTTTTTTTCTTTTTCAAGTTCCTTTAAGTGTATAGTAAGATTGTTTATTTGAGCTTTTTCTTGTTTTTTTAAGATAGGCCTGTAATGCTGTGAATTTCCCTCGTAGGACTGCTTTCCCTGTGTCCCACAGATATTGATTTTTTGTGTTCTCATTTTCATTAGTTTCAAGGTATCTTTTTATTTCTTCCTTGATCTCTTTGTTGACCCATTCATTCTTTAATAACATGTTATTTGGCTTCCATGTCTTTGTGTATTTTTCCATGTTTTTGTGATTGATTTCTAGTTTCATAACATTGTGGTCAGAGAAGATGCTTGATATGATTTCAATCTTCTTAAGTTATTAAGATTTGTTTTGTGTCCTAACATGTGCTCTATCCTGAGAAATGTTTCATGTGCATTTGAAAAGTATATATATTTTGTGGCTTGGGGTGGAAATATCAGTTACATCCATTTGATCTATTGTGTCATTTAAGGTCACTGCCTCCTTGTTGATTTTCTGTCTGGAAATCTATCCATTGAAGTCAATGGGGTGTTAAAATCCCTGACTGATTATATTTCTGCCAATTTATCCCTTTATGTCCATCAAGGTATGTTTTACATATTTAGGTGCTCCTATGTTGTGTGTGTAAATGTTTACTAGGGTTATAGCCTCTTGTTGGATTGTTCCCTTTATCATTACGTAGTGTCCTTCTTTGTCTCTTACTATAGCCTTGGTTTTAAAGTCTATTTTGTTGGATATAAGTACTGCTACCCCAGCTTTCTTTTCTCTTCCTTTGCATGAAATATCTTTTTCCAACCCTTTACTTTTAGTCTGTATCTTTTGATCTGAGGTGGGTCTCTTGGAGGCAGAATACACAAGCCTATGGATTTTGTTTCCTTATCCATTCAGCTACCCTGTGTCTTTTGTTTGGAGCATTTAAGCCATTTACATTTAAGGTGAGTATTGATAGATTCATATTTAATGCCATTTTATTGTTAGACTATTTTCTTGTGGGTTTTCTTTTTCCTTTCTCTTTTTCTTCTTCTTCATCTTAAGGCAAGCCCTTTAACATTTGTTGCAGTGCTGGTTTGGTGTTAATAAGCTCATTTAGCTTTTTCTTGTCTGGGAAGATCCTTATTTTTTCTTTGATTTTAAATGATAGTCTTGCTGGGTAAAGTAGCCTTGATTGTAGGTCCTTGTTTTTCATCATCTTGGATATTTCATGCCACTCCCCTCTGGCCTGCAAACTTTCTGTTGAGAAATCAGTTGATAGTCTTATGGGAATGCCCCTGTAGGTAACTAACTGCTTTTCTCTTACTGTTCCTAAGATTTATTCTTTGACTTTAATCATTATTTTGATTATGATGTGTCTTGGTGTGGGTCTCTTTGGGTTCATCTTGTTTCAATTCTCTGCACTTCCTTGACTTGTATGTCTATTACCTTCATCAGGTTGGGGAAGTTTCCTGTTATTATTTCTTCAAACAGGTTTTCAATCTCTTGTTCTCTCTCTTCTCCTTTTGGTACACCCATGACGTGACTGTTATTATACTTGGTGTTGTACAAGAAGTCCCTTAAACAATCTTTATTTTGTTTAATTTTTTTTCCTGTTCCATTTGGGTGTTTTCCACTACTTTGTCTTGAAAATCTTTGATTGGTCTTCTGCTTATCTGATGTTAATTCCATCTAAGGTATTCTTCAGATTAGTTATTGCATTTTTCATTTCTGACTGGTTCTTTTTTATGTTTTCTATCTCATTTTTAAAAATGTTTTCTGTCTTTTTGTTGAAGCCTCCCTAAGTTCATCTACTCTTCCCCTAAGTTCAATGAGCATCCTTATAGCCAATACTTTGAACTCTGCCTCTGATAGATTGCTTGCCTACATTTTGTTAAGTTTATTTTCTGGAGCCTTGTCTTATTCTTTCATTTGGATATGTTTCTTTGTCTCCTCATTTTGGCAGCCTCTCTGTTTGTTTCTATGTATTAGGTAGATCTGATACATCTCCCAGTGTTGGCAGAGTGGCCCCAGTGGCACAATCTTGCTGGTCACCTGAGCCATGTGCTCCAGGGTGTCCCTTGTGTGGGGTGTGTGTGCCTCCCTGTTGTAATTGAGTTTTTGATTGCCATTGGCATGTCAGCGAATGGGATTGACCCTTAGAGTGACTGACTGTGAGGACTGGCCATGAGTATAACAGACGGGCTGTTATGTGGGGGCTAACCCTATGTAGAGGGATCACTTTAGCAGGGCTCTGGTGCCTGCCATGTTCACTCACTGGGTATGTTGTTTATTGTGTAAATGGGATGGCGCCCTGATTCGGATTGAAGCTGGCCACTAGGTGTGTTAGTTTTGGAGCCTCTTGGGAGGAGCTCCAGTGTAGTCCAAGTTCAGCTGCTGCCTGTGCCTAGCCTAGGACCACCTGGTAGGAGCTACAGATTGATCTGCTGTCCGTAGCTGCCTTTGCTGGGCTTGACGGTGCCTAGGAGTAGTTACACTGTGAACTGAGGCCAGCTGCCACTAGTGACAGACTTGGGGTAAGAAGCACAGGGGTTGCTGAGAACAGATGCTACTTATTTGTGGTTTGTGGGCCTTTGAGAGATTTTAGTAAAGTCCAAAGCACAGGTGGAAACCAGCAGCTTGTAAGGAACAGCTGCTGAAATGTTCATGCCTGTGCATGAGTTGGATGGGGCAGGGTTTCAGATAATCACCAAGGTGGGACAAAAGCAGTGTTTGCCAGATGAATGAAAACTCAGATTTAGGGTCCTCCTGTGCCTGCAGGCTGGGTATGGGGAGGGCTGAACAAAGGAACAATGTGCCTGCTGGCACTTTAATCCCAAAGAAAACTACCCTTCCAGCCCTTGCCTGAAGCCAGACAATTTAGTTCTTCCCCATATGTTGCTAGCATTTTATATGCTGCTATTACTTTGCTGGAGTTCAGGGTATTTGTGATTGAGTGAATCAGTGCTTGGTCCCTTTAAGAAGGTGCCTGTGTGTATAGCAGCTCTCTGTCTCACCCAGGCTTAGTCCTTGCTGATTTTAAGAGTCATAAGGGGACTTCTCTTCTTGAGACTGATGGTCTAGGCTGGGGAGCCCAGTGTGGAGTTGGGACCCCTTGTTCGGGACCTCCACGGTCATGATACCCCTCTGGATTCTTAATTACCACATGTGGGTATGAAGCCAGCCTTGTTTTTGCATCTCTGTCCCAAGTACCAGCCTGGTTGCAGCTTCTTTTTTATATCCTTAGTTATAGGACTTCTGTTCAGCTGGTCTTCAGGTGGTCCTCAAGTGTGGTTGTTCTATAATTTAGTTATAATTTTGATGTGGTCATGGGAGGAAGTGAGCACAGTATTTACCTACTCTGCCATCTTGACTGAAAACCCTGGTTTGCATTGATTTTATAGATTGGTATCAGTAAAAATAAAGCTCTCCATTTATTCATATTGATATACTTTAAACAAGCTTAAAAATTTAATAGTTTTAAATTTATGTCCTTAGAAGCATGTGAATTTTTAATTGGCTTATTTCCTAGATATGTTATAGATTTTATTACTATTGTGAACAATATCTTATTTTCTATTTTCTGGATAGTTATTAGAGGTCTGCAGAAATTCTACTGATTTGTGTAGGTTGATTTTGTATCCAGCCCTCTTCCTGAACTCTTATTATGCCTTTCAGTTTGTCTTTGAATCTATTGACATTCCTCATAGATAAGCTTCTAATTTGCAAATAATAGCAGTTTCATCACTTTTATTCACTTCTTAAAACCTGTTATTGTCATTGCTATTATCATTATTATGTCTTGTGTACCTTTAGCCAGGACACCAAGAAATGATGATATTAAACACCCTTTGTCTAATTTCTGATCTTCCCTGTTAAGTTTGATGTTTGTTATATATTTTGGGTATAGATCATTTATTAGTTTAAGGAATTTTATTTTTATTTTTTCCTGAGGATTTTTATTTTAAATATATGTGGAATTTTAATCAAATTTTTAAAAATCTCTTGAGAAATCACTTGATTTTCCTCCTTTGGTCTAGTGTGTAAATTATATTCAATGATTTTCTGTTGTCAAGTAATCTTTATGTTACTAAGATAAATTTGACTTAATGATGACATACTCATTTTTTTCATCGTGTCGAATTAGGTTGGCTTATATTTTATTTAAGATTTTGGGATCTGTAAGTGAAAAAGAAATGTTCTTTCTTCCTTCTATTCTTAGTAGGGTTTGGAATTAATCTAATAATAATCTAATAGAATGAGTAGGGTAGCTTTTATTCCTTCTCTACTTTCTGAAGCAAATTGTTCTAGATAGGAGTACCTTGTTTTTGAAATAGCCTCTGAAAAATAAATGGTCTAAGGCCTTTTCCCCCCTTAGAGATAGCAGTGTGTCCTCTTTTGTTAAATATTTTGATGACTTTGTTATTAATCTGTTTACATTTTCTAATTTTTCTTAACCAGTTTTATATTTTATATTTTTATGAAATTTTTAAGTATTTTAATAAATTTTAATATATTTTACTTGGTTTTTATTTTATAGTGAATGGCTGTTAATAATACTCTTTTATGATTATTTTAATCTCTGTGTCTTTATTTTTATAAAAATTCTGAACTTTTATATATGCCTTTTTTTCCGCTTAATCAGTTTTTGGTGGAGGTTAATACATCTTAGCAATCTTTTCAAATGCCCAGCTTTTGGTATGGTTATTCTTATCTATTTTGTAGTTGCTGCTGCTGTAGTCCACTTGTTTATTGAACACTACCCTTCTGTTTTCTTTTATTTTGTACTTGATCTATTGTTCATTCTCTAAACTGAAGTTAAAACCTTAGCTCCTTTGTTTTCAGTTGTTATTTGTTTTTCTGATGAATGTGTTCAGAGTTAAAAATTTTATTGTTAAGGCTGCATTACTTGTGTTTCTTAAATTCTGGCATGTTCTTTTCTCATCATACAATTCCAAATATTTTATACTTTCCACTATATTTTCCCATTAACCCAAGATTTAGTTAGTAATATGCCAGATGTACAAGGCTTTAAAGCTACTTTATTAATAATTTATCATTTTAATCCATTGTGTTAAGGTAATAACTTGTATAATGTTGATTTTTGGTGATTGTATTGAGGATTTCTTGCTGATCTGGTAAATAGTAAATTATTTAAGTGTTCTGTGAGCTTAATGAGTTTGAATGTGCTCCAAAATGTGCTTTCTCCATTTACTTGTTGATGTTGTAAAGTTCTTCCTGCTTCCCATATAATTATTATTTCAAGTTCACAAATCATGTCATTTGAATATTCTTTACCATTGTTTATTATTTACCTGCTTGTTCTCTCATGTGGTTGCAAAACAGTTTCTAGTTAAAATTTATGTGTGTTTCTCTCTGTAGTTATGCTGTTACATTTTATATCTTTAAGCCATATTTTGAGGATACCTGTGTTTAAAATTGTTATAGCTTTCTGACTTTGTTTTCTTTTAAGAAACATCTCTCTTTATGATTATTTTGCCTTGAATTCAATTTTCTTTGATATGAAAAATCTTCCCTAGTTTTATTTGGTATGAAACTGTCTCATACTTTTTCCATTCTTTCATTTATCTTTAAAATATTTTGGTAACCTTTTGTATTTGGAATACCCTTTTTACAAAATATATTGCTGAATAGTGCATTTAAAAATAAACTGCCAATCTGTGAGTCTTTACCTTTTGGTTGATATTTAATTTACTAAAAACTAGAGAGATCAAGATGGCAGAAGAGTGAATGGAAGTCACACTGGCATCCTTCCAGGACCAACCTGGAATTACAACAAAATTATGGAGAAATCACCAGGAGCAAATGGCTGAACAGCAGCAAGAGAGAAACCTTGTAATCTCAGACAGAGAGAAGAAGCAGTTCAGCACAAACTGGCTGCCTAATTAATACTGGTTCATTTGCTGTTGATACTGGCATTGCAGGGGGTAGTCATTTCTGCAATTCTGAGTTTAATTCCTGGACTTTATGGCTTTGCTCAGGCAGACAAATAATGGGAAGACAAAAAAACAACCCCCAAGGAAAGGAAAGGGGGATTCCACAGAAAGACTCTAAGGGATATAATATGGGCAAGTAAACTATCAGATATTGAGTTCAACAATGATTATAAGGATGCTCAATGAACTCAGTGAGCTCAATGAGCTCAGAGAGAACTACAAAAAACTATGAGAACGTAGGGAAACTATGAGAACCTTGTAGCAAACTATATCAGCATGAAAAAGGACATAGAAACTACAAACAAGAACCAAGAAGAAATGAAGAATACAATTTCTGAAATGAAGAACACAGTAGAAGGAATCAAAAGCAGGCTAGATGAAATAGAGGATTGAATCAGAGATATGGAGGACATGGTAGAAAAAAACTCCCAGAAAGAGCAAGAAAATGAAAAAAGACTAAAAAAGAATGAAGAGGGGTTAAGGGAAATGCAAGACAACATGAAACATAATAATACCCATGTAATAGGAATACTAGAAGGAGAAGGAGAAGAACAAGGGATAGAAAACTTGTTTGAAAAAGTAATGATGGAAAACTTCCCTAATTTGAGGAGAGAAACAGTCACACAAGTCCAGGAAGCACAGAGGGTCCCAATCAAGAGGAACTCAAAGAGGCCCACTCCAAGACACATCATAATTAAAATGGCAGATATCAAAAAAGAGAGAGAGAACCTTAAAGGCAGTAAGGGAGAAAGAGGAAGTAACACACAAGGGAGCCCCTGTAAGGCTATCAGCTGACTTCTCCACAGAAACACTTCAAGCTAGAAGGGAATGGCAAGAAATATTCTGAGTAATGAAAAGCAAAGACCTGCAACTAAGACTACTCTACCCAGCAAGGCTCTCAATTAAAATGGAAGGCAAAATAAGGAGTTTCTCAGACAAAAGAAGGCTAAAAGAATACACCTTTACCAAACCAGCATTACACGATATGTTAAAGGGATACTTTAAGAAGATGAAGAAAAAGAGTGAAAGAGAGAGTAACACAAGTACAAAGGGAAAAAATGAATAAGTACCTATCAATAATAACTTTAAATGTAAATAGATTAAATCCTCCAATTAAAAGATATAGAGTAGCTGAATGATAAGAAAACAGGACCCACACATATGCTGCCGACAAGAGACCCACCTCAGAACAAAAGACCTACACAGACTAAAAGCAAAGGGTTGGAAAAAAACATTCCAAGCAAATAGACTGGAAAAGAAAAGCTGGGGTAGGAATACTTATATCAGACAAAATAGACTTCAAAACAAAGGCCACTGAAAGTGACCCAGAAGGACATTTCATAATACTCAAAGGAAGATCCATCAGGAAGACATAAACATTGTAAACCTATATGCACCCAACATAGGAACACCCAAATATTTAAGGAAAATCCTGGAGGACTTCAAGAAAGATATAGACAACAACACACTTATAGTAGGGGATTTTAATACCCCACTGTCAACAATGGATAGATCATCCAAACAAAATACGGCAAGGATATTGTGGAACTGAACAGCGCATTAGATCAAATGGACCTAACTGATATATACAGAATCTTTCATCCCAAAGAAGCAAATTATACATTCTTTTCAAATGCACATGGAACGTTTTCAAAGATAGACCACATGATAGGACACAAAACAAGCCTCAACAAATTTAAGAAAATTGAAATCATATCTAGCATTTTCTCAGACCACAAGGGCTTAAAACTAGAAACCAACGTCAAGGAAAAAACTAAAAAACATTCAAACTCATGGAGACTGAATAGCATGTTATTAAACAATGAATGGGTCAATCATGTGATAAAAGAAGAAATCAAAAAGTTTCTGGAAATAAATGAAATGGACATACGACAGTTCAAAACATATGGGACACAGCAAAGGCAGTCCTCAGAGGAAAGTTCATAGCAGTACAGGCGTACCTAAAAAGATAGAAACATTTCAAATAAACAACCTAACACAACATCTACAAGAATTGGAGAAACAATGACAAACAAAACCCAGAACAAGTAGAACAAAGGAAATAATCAAGATCAGAGAAGAATTGAATGCCATAGGGACTAAAAGAACAATTCAAAGAATCAGGAAATGAAGGAGCTGGTTCTTTGAAAAGATAAACAAAATCAACCAGCCTTTAAGCAGACTAATCAAGAAAAAAAAGAAGAGGATGCAAATAAATAAAATGAGAAATGAAAGAGGAGTAATGACAACAAGAAATACAAAGGATTGTAAGAAATTACTACAAACAACTCTATGCCAAGAAATTTGAAAACCTGGGTGAAATGGACACATTTCTAGGAAATTATAATGTTCCAAAACTGAATGAAGAAAAAGCGGAAAGCCTGAACAGAATGATAACAGGTGGTGAAAATAAAGTAGTAATCAAAAAACTATAGGCACACAAAAGCCCTGGTCCAGATGGTTTCACAGGATATTTTTACAAAACATTACAGGAAGAGTTAACCCATGTCCTTCTCCGACTATTCCACAAAATTCAAGAAGAGGGAAGACTCCCTGTCTCCTTACATGAGGCCAGCATCATCCTAATCCCAAACCAGATAATGACACAACAAAGAAGGAAAATTACAGGTCAATATTGCTGATGAACATAGATGCTAAAATCAACAAAATATTGGCAAACCACATCCAGCAATACATTAAAAAGATCATACACCATGATCAAGTGGGATTCATCCCAGGGATGCAAGGATGGTACAATATTCACAAATCAATAAATGTAATACATCACATAAATAAAAGGAAAGACAAAAATCACATGATTATTTCAACAGATGTGGAAAAAGCACTTGATAAAGTATAGCACACATTTATGATAAAAACACTCACAAAGTGGGAATAAAGGGTGCATTCCTCAATATAATAAAGGTTATATACAAAAAGCCTACATCCAATATTATACTGAACGGGCAAAAACTAAAATCTTTCCCACTAAGGTTAGGAATAAGACAAGGATGTCCGCTTTCACTACTTCTATTCAACATAGTATTAGAAGTCCTAGCCACAACCATAAGACAAGAAAAAAAAATAAAAGGCATCCATATTGGAAAGGAGGAAGTAAAACTGTCATTATTTGTAGATGACATGACAGTGTACATAGAAAACCCTATAGACTCCACCAAAAAACTACTAGGCCTAATGAGTGAATTTGGCAAGACAGCGGGATACAAAGTCAATATTCAGAAATTGAAGGCATTTTTGAACATCAACAATGAAATATCAGAATCACAAATCAGGGGAAAATCCCATTTACTATAGCAAAAAGAAAAATAAAGTACTTAGGAATAAACGTAACCAATGAGGTAAAAGACCTGTACTCAGAAAACTATACCACACTGGAGAAAGAAATTGAGGAAAACAGAAATAAATGGAAGCACACTCCATGTTCTTGGATTAGAAGAATTAACATCATGAAAATGTCCATATTACCCAAAGCAATGTATAGATTCAATGCAATCCCTATTAAATTACCAAGATCATATTTCACAGCTATAGAACAAACACTTCAAAAATTTATATGGAGCCATAAATGACCCCGAAGAGCTGCAGCAATTTTGAGAAAGAAGAACAAAGTAGGAGGGATCACAATACCTGACATCAAACTATATCATAAGGCCACTGTAATGAAAACAGTCTGGTACTGGCATAAGAACAGACCCATAGATCCATGGAACAGAATAGAGAGCCCAGAAATAAGCCCATGTCTCTATGGTCAATTAATATTTGACAAAGGGATCAGAAGCATAAAGTGGAGTAAAAATACAACAAATGGCGTTGGGAGATCTGGACAGCTACATGCAAAAAAAATGAGACTTGACCACCAACTTACACCACACACAAAAATAAACTCAAGATGGAGAAAAGACTTAAATATGAGTCACAAAATCATAGACGTCCTAGAGGAGAACATAGGCAGGAAAATCTCAGATATTTCAAGCAGTCATATTTTCACCAATGTGTCCCATAGAGCAAGGGGACATAAAGGAAAGAATAAACAAATGGGACTTCATCAAAAGAAGCAGCTTCTTCATGGCTAAAGGAAACATCAGCCAAATGAAAAAGGAACCAACTGTAGGGAAAATATATTTGCCAATGATACCTCGGACAATGGTTTGATCTCCAAAATATGTAAAGAACTCACACGACTCCACTCCAGGGAGATAAACAATCCCATTAAAAATGAGCAAAGGACCTGAACAGACACTTCTCCAAGGAGGACATACACATTGCCCAGAGGTACATGAAAGGATGCTCAGAGTCACTAGCCATCAGAGAGATGCAAATTAAAACCACAATGAGATACCACTTCACACCAGTCACAATGGCCATCATAAACAAATCAACATAGAACAAGTGCTGGCATGGATGTGGAGAAAAGGGAACCATAGTACCCTGTTGGTGGGAATGTAGATGGTACCGCCACTGTGGAAAACAGTTTGCAATTTCCTCAAAAAATTAAAAATGGAACTGCTTTTTGACCCTGCAATTCCACTTCTGGAATTATACCCTAAGAATCCTAAAACACCAATTAAAAAAAACCTGTGCACCCAATGTTTATAGCAGCATAGTTTACAATAGCCAAGAATTGGAAGCAACCTAAGTGCCCAACAGTAAATGAGTGGATTAAAAAATTATGGTACATTTACACAATGGAATGCTATGCAGCAGAAAGGAAGAAGGAGCTACTACCCTTCGCTACTGCATGGATGGAACTGGAGAGCAATATGCTAAGTGAAATAAGCCAGGCAGTGAGAGACAGATACAATATGATCTCACCTACAAGTGGAACCTAATGAACAAAATAAACAAGCAAGCAAAATATAACCAGCAACATTGAAAGAAAAAACAAACCAACAGTAATCAGAGGGGAGGAGGAAGGGAGACGACACGGGAAAGGGAGGGGAAGGATCAACAAGGGACATGCACTAAGGATCCATGGACAAAGACAAATGGAGGAAGGATTGAGGGTGGGAGGTTGGGGTGGGTGGGGATGGGGAAAGTGGTGGTGGGAAAATGTTGACCAAAAACAAACAACAACAACAAAAAGTAGTCAGGGAGAGGCTGGGAGTAATGTGGGAAATTAGGAAGTCAAAGAATTGGTGTGTGCAGCCCATGGACATGGACTAAGAGGTGTGGGGATGATGGGATGGGGTGCAGGGTGAAGGGAGTAAATGGGGGAAAAATGGCACTACTGTAATAGCACACTCAATAAAATATACAAAAAAATTACTACAAATTGAATTTATTTCCTAAGGCTGCCATAACAAAATGCCTCAAATTGGGTGGCTTAAAACAGTGGAAATGTACTATCTCACAGTTCTGGAGGCTAGAGGCCTAAAATTGAGCTATGAATCCTAGAAGAATCCTTATGGGCCTCTTCCTAGCTGCTGGTAGTTTGCCGGTACTCTTCAGCATTGCTTGGCTTGCAGCTGGTGGCTCCAGTCTCTGCCTCTGTTGTCATATGGCTTTCTCCCTGAGTCTCTGTCTTCACATGGCTGCCTTCTTATAAGGACGTTTGTTATATTGGCTTAAGGTCCCCTCTACTCCAGTATGACCTCATCTTAATTTAGATATTTACATCTGCAAAAAACCTGCTTCTAAATAAGGTTGCATTCTGAGGTATGGAAATTTAAAGCTTCATTATATCTTTTTGGGGGGGACACAATTCAATCCATAACACAAATTATGTAATTAATTTTATATCAGTATTTATTTTTAGCCATTTTATTTCTAATTTATACTTACTCTATTTTACTTTTCTTTATATCCTTTATTCCTTTCTTCTTTCATTGAATAAAATTTTCTTCTGCTGGTTTGAAAATGCTGAATTCTATTTTTATGTTCCTAGTAGTTATATTTAACTTATTAAGAATCATATTTATGTTTTTTTTATCATCAATTCTGCATCAGCATTTATTCTCTAAAACAAAATAATTATACTCTCAACTTCCACTGGTCTCTCTTCGAAACAACTTTTTTTACCCACTGCTTGCTAGCCAGGTTGGCGAGCCCAAAGTTTACTTCCAGATGGTTATGAACGTTCTTGACATTGTTTCTCTATTTCTTTATGTCTTAACTTCTCTATCTCTCCCTCTCTTTCTCTACTTTTTATACCATAATTAATTTTCTTAAGTTATTTATCCACTCTCATTTTATTTTTATCTCAAAGCAGTCTTATAGAAATATTCCCCTTCTAACTGGAATACATTCTCGAAGAGTGATTTCAAAGAGAGTTTGTGTGTGTACGTGTTTTGTGTTAATTTCTTTGGGCCCTTTATGCCTGAGATTATTTTTATAGCATATTTAAATCTTTGTTTTTGTTGAATATAAATTCTTGGTTTAAAGTTCATTAACACTTTGAAAATATTATGTGTCTGTCTTTTTACCTCTATTATAACTGTTGAAAAGAAGTTAGTTAGCTATCTAATAAGAATCTATCAGATTCTTATTTTTTCATGAATGATCATCTCATTTTCTTTAACAGTTTTTAGAGTTTTGCCTTTGTCTTCATGTTTCTAAATTTCTTTATAATGTGTCTAGATACGGGTTTTAGCATGTCTATCTTATAAGGCACCCCATGAGTCCATTCGGTCAGAGGTCTTTCATTTTTCTTTAATCCTTGAAAATCCTTGGTTATTTTTTCAACACTTTTTTTTCTTGATGACTTTCTATTATACAGATGATGACACCTGCATTTTTAGCTTCTATAGCTTCTAATTCTGTTATATTTTCCAAACCTTATTTATTCCTTCCCAGTGCCTTTTGGGAGAATCCATTGACCTAATCATCCAGTTCACCTATTTTGGTGCCAATGGAAACCATTTTTATTATTTATGTCATTTATTGAATTCTTTATTTCAATGATTAAAATTTTTATATCTAATATTTCTATTTGGTTCTTTTTATAATTATATTTTCTTGCTTCATCTTACCTTTATCCCTCCTTTTCTTTATTATGCTTATTTTAAATTATTAATCTGCTTCATTAGTTCTAATTTCTCTTGTATCAGTTATACACTTTTCTGCCTTTCTTTTACAGTGGTGATGCTTCTCAGGTTTCTGGTAGTTTTTGCCTGTGAGTTTATTTTCCCTGGGGAGTATAAGCTAGCTTGACTTGAATTGTTACTGGGGAGGAGACTAAGACCTAGACCTCAGTGTGAGCCACTTCTGTTGAGTTAAGAAAAGAGGGGAGTGGTGGAAGGCACAGACTGCTTGGGCTTCCCTTTCCCCCTTTTGAACCTCTCACCAGGGACTCTGCTTGTTGGCAGTAGGGAGAATTCCTGAGCACTCCTGTTTTTGATTTGAGGACCGTGTCTTGCAATTTGTAGCTGGCAAGCTCCAAAAGTATGGAGCATGGTGGAGAGGAGAGAACCCTCAGGGCACCTGCAGTTTCCTGCTCTTCACCTCTGTCAGGCTCTAGTGCTTCCTTGTCATTTTCCCCACTCATGCTGTGGTGTCCTCTGGGGCTGCTCCTGAGAGGACCCACGGTGCACCCAGGGCAGTGGGCTGGAAGCACAGAGCATTGGTGAGAGGCCCTCCGCCTGACCCTTTCTGCTCTGAGCAGCTCTTTCCTCTCTTGATCGAGTCATAATCATCCTCTGCCTCCAGAAGCTTCCTCACGGTCTACTCTGGTTCTCCATATCAGTACTTTGCCATCTACTGCTGAGGTGTCTCCAGGGCTGGCATAGAACAGGAAACCCACAGTTCCTTTTCAGCTCTGCATCTCCGCTGCCTGAGCTCCCTTTTACAACCTCACCACCTGCTGGGAAGTGTTCACATCGTACAGTTGCCCCTTCCGGCAGCAAGGCTGTATCATTACATCTTCCTTTGCTCTGCTAAATTAGTTAATGCTTCTTCATCTACTTCCCATTTTCAGTACTGTTTTTAATCTTCCAGTCTGCTATCGACTCCTCTCCAGTTCACATTATCCAGTTGTGTTTATAGTACTTTTCTTCTGCTCTACTGTCTTATTTGTAGAATTTCAGGAAGTCATGTTTAAACAGAAGTCCTCTAATACAAAATATTTAGAGAGCTAAACAAATTATTCTTTTAGTTGACCTGGACAAAAAAAAAAATATGGAAGAATAGTCAAGAAAATTATGAAGAGAAAGGACTTGATATGTTACCACATACTATAGAGCTATAGGAAATAAAACACTACAGTATTGGCATAAGAATAAAAAAATAGCTTATTATAGCTATTTATAGCTATAATTGACCAATAACTTGGTCAAGGCTTTAGTTATTTAATTTCACAGTCAGCAATAATAATAAAAAAATGCCCATTTCCTCAGTCCAGCAATTTACATTCCCCCCGCCCAACCCCCAAATCACACACACTACATTTCTATATCATCAGGGCTTATGACTGCAAAAACTAGAAATGGATTCAGGGTAATTTAAGAAGAAAATTAGCTTAATGGGAAAATATCTGGTAGTTCAACAATCTGTCAGGGGCCAGTGGAGGCTGGGGAGCTGAAGACCCAGGGATGCTCAGGTCCTAAGAGCAGTCTGACTGCATGCAGACATTGGCTCTGTCACCGCTGTTACTTGTGGCCATCACGACTCCATCTCAGCAGGTAATGGGTGTTGGATGAGGTTCAGGATCAGGGTGTAGGCTGAGAAGCTCCCAGGAATATAGGGGCAAAAAAATCCCAAAGCCTCCACAGACACAGCTGGGGCATGAGGAAGCAGAGGGACCAGTTAAGAGGTACTTTGCATATCAGTAACAGCTGGCTAGCTTCACAGTCATGCTAAATAGTTTGCCAGCCCGCTTGGGGCAAGGGAGACGGGAATGGCTTTAACCCTTGATGTAGTCAGGAGGTGGTTCCCTCGTTGCTGCGCCTGCGGGAGAGCAGAAAGGAGGTTAGCTCCTCGTCACGGGGCCTTGCCTGTCTGGACTAACAACGGCAGCTGGAGAAAGGCAGAAGTAGCCAGGGAGGGGCAGGTGTAGTCAGCTGTGGGAGGAGTTGGAAATGGCGTTATGGAGGAGGGGCTGAGATTTAAACTAGGTGCGGGAGTTGTTTCTCACCCTCGACCTTGTGACTTGGGGGTAGAAAGATCCATGAAGGCTCTCTGTCTCTGGTGCGAGGTCTTGCAGGGAGTAATAGCGAAGGAAGAGACTTTCTGCCTGTAGTAAGGGATTTTTGCCTCGCAGTTTGAAAGAGAGCAGTTGAGAAGGGAGAACGTGGATTTTACCAGATTTTTAAGACCTGTGCCTTTCCTGAATTTCACCATGGTCCACAGTAACAGCACATGGTTTTCTAGGCTATTATTATACGGAGGCTGATGGCAGTGTATTTCAGATCCTGCATAGATAAGGAAATGGGAAACTTCTGTGGATGATTTTGGCTTGTAGCCTGGTGGGGAGCATGGGAAGTGCTGGGTTTCATGGGAAAGGAGGGCCCCCGAGCTGAGGTGCCCTGAGCCCTGCCAAGGTTGGAATGTCGTAAATAAAGATCTGCTCCTTCCCGCATTAATTGTTGGGTCATTCTCCAAGGTGCCATGTGGGCGGGCCCCAGTCTGTTTGGTATCAATCACTGCTGCTGCCACCAACAATGTGTCTTGAGCCTTTGTATTACTCTGCTGAGTCACAAGCCCAGGTGAGTGCTATTGACCAACTGAAGTCACATATTCTGACAATGGTACCAGGGGCAGAACTAAGGCATGTGTGGCTTCTTTCAGCTTGTAAAGTGGAGATGGTGGCTGCCACCATTTAGACTTACACTTCGAATGGTAAGAGTAGTTATGTAAAGAGCAGCCAAAGTCAGCAAATACCTATAAATGGACCTACCTGCATCAGTCTGGGTTCTCCAGAGAAACAGAATATATATTGACTCCTGAACACAGAGGTTAGGGGCACTGACCACCCCCTCCAGTCAAAAATCTGAGTATAACTCTTGACTCCTCAAAACCTAATTACTAATAGCTTACTGTTGACCGGAAGCCTTATCAATAACGTAAAGTGTCAGTTAACAAACATTATGTATGGTATTCTTACAACAAAGTAAGCTAGAGAAATGAAAATATTCAGAAAATTATAATGTAGAGAAAATACATTTATAGTAGTTATTGGAAAAAAATCCATGTGTAAGTGGACCCACACATTTCAAACCTATGTTGTTCAAGACTCAACTACATACACAACATGCACACACACACACACAGAGGGAGAGCGAGATAGAGACAGGTGGGGCGGGGGGAATTTATTATAAGGAATTGGCTCAAGTGATTGTGGAGGCTACGAAGACCCAAGATCTGTAGTTGGCAAGCTGAAGACCCAGGAGATCCTGTGGTGTAAGTTCCAGTTCAAGTCCAAAGGCCTGAGAACCAGATGTGATGGTATAAAGTTCCAGTTTGAAGGCAGGCAGACTGGAGACCTAAGAAGAGCCAGTTTTTCAGTTCGAGTCTGAATGCAGGAACAGACCAATGTCCCGGTTCAGTCAGGCAGGAGGAGTTCCCTCTTACTCAGTCTTCTGTTCTATCCAGGTCTTCAGTAGATTGCTGAGGCTCACCTGTTTGAGAGAGGGCAACCAGCTTTACTCAGTCCACTGATTTAAATGTTAATCTCACCCAGAACCATCCTCACAGGCACACCCAGAATGCCTGGGCACACCGTAGGGCAGTTGACCCAGTAAATTATTCACACCAACATTGTAGCTATACAAGATTTATATACACTGTCTTCTTATATTTTCATTAAACTTTTCTCTGCCAAAAAATATTTGACTACCATCATGTGACTATCACATGCATAAATCAAAAGCACTAGCCTTTTTCCTAAAGGGAAATAACCCGGGGTCTTATCACTTACCACAACAGATCTTGGTTCAAGATCTCTAGGTCCTTGTATTCCATCTCTCATTCTCACTAGCCCATCTCTATATTATATAAACTATAGTGGCATACTGGCGCCAGCTGGTACTAGAACTTTTGGAATCTAGTTATTAAACAGACATTATTAAAAATTAAGTTATATACACTTACAACAAAATTAATTATATTGAAAATAAAAGTAGTAAATACCCAAAACTAATTATTATACTATAATCTATGCTCTTAAGGTCATTTACCTCTATAATGTACCTGTGTGATGGAAATACTGTAACATGTGCTGCTGAGCACCTCTTCTCAACTCTGTTCAATAATATATTAGAAGAGTAAAATCTGACACAGTGCAAGTATTTATACAACAAAAATGAGCAAGTGCAATAAACCAAGGCTTTTCATTCTGGGGGTGATTTAATAAAAAGTGATGAAAAATGCCAAAAATGGTGACTAAACTTCAGTGTGCATCATGTCTATATCTGTTTACTGTGAGTAGTACAAAAATTGAGAAAATATTCTTCCAGTATTTGAAAACTATCTGATTCAGTGGTGCAGTTTTCATACCATTGACCAATGAGTGGAGCCTGACATAGATCTTCATTGCTTTACTTCCACCTTATTTGGTAACAAATAAAAATTACAAACAACATTTGTGTCAGAACTACTTCAACTCCATCATCTTTAATGGGAGATTAGCAACAGATACGAGAATTTGGCACAACCCAATAAATGCATTCTCTGGTGAATCAATGGCTATACTGAATTTATATCAAATACATTGCATATTTATTATTATTTGTAAATTGTGTGAGATAATTTTTTACTCAGGAAAATTAATAATAAATTTATGTATGCTGTGATATTGTGGTTTATAAGAAATATATAACATTTGGCCTTAATCCTATTTCTGGCACTGAACTCCTAAAATGCTTAGAATTTCCTACAGGATGAGGGCAACAAATGTCTTTTGTTATGTTAATGAGATGTGTTTTGGCCTCACCGAAGGTTGGGGGCTGGTTACCAGGAGAACCAACCTGTGATTTTAGGGGGTTGGAACTTAACGGACCATCCCACCTGGCCTTGAGGAAGGGAAGGTAGCCTGGAGGTTGAGTCAATCGCCAGTGACCAATGATTTAATCAAGTTTGCCTGTGTAATGAAACCTCCATAAAACCCCAAAGGACGGGGTTCAGAAAGCTTCCAGGCTGGTGAACGCCCGGAGGTTCAGGAAGAGCGGCGCACTCGGAGAGGGCCCTCCCCACTTACCGTGCCCTAGGTGTCTCTCCCAGCTGGCTGTTCCCGAGGCACATCCTTTTACATCCAGTAATCTATTAAGTAAAATATTTCTCTGAATTCTGTGGGCCTCTCTAGCAAATTAATTGAATACAAGAAGGGAATCATGAGAACTTCTGATTTATAGCCATTCAGTCAGAAACACCAGTGACAGCCTAGACTTGCAATTGGCATCTGAAGTGGAAGGGGGCAGATTTGTAGGACTGAGTCCTTAATCTGTAACCCAACACGGGGCCATTGGGCCCTCCGATCTATAGCTGGTTGGACAGAGGCATAGGTGAGAACCTAGGCTTTCAATTAGTATGTGAAGAAGAGGACAGTCTTGTGGGACTGAGTCCTTAACCTATGGAATCTGATGCTGACTCGGGGTCAGCAGTGTCAGAATTGAGTTGAACAGTAGGACAGCAGCTACTGTCGGAGAATTGCCTGGTGAGGAGGGAAAATTCCCTGCACCTGAATTGGTGACGAGAACCTATTTAATCCATATATTTTGTTTTCTGGAAAGTTGGCTGTTGAAAATTTGCCCAGACACCAATGTCTGTGCATTAAGTTATGTTAACTACTATCAACATGTCAATATGAATAAATCTTTCTCAACGAGTGAGTGAAAAACTTAAACCCCAAAAGACTAAATGCAAGATGAGAGTCTTTTTATAAAGTTAAAGGTACTTTTAAAACATTTTTGAAAGAAAACATGTAGTAAAATATACTAATGTCTATTTACATCCTTTAGTCATTTTTAATTTTAATTGCTGGGTTGTAAGAGTTTTTTATATATTCAGGATACTAGATCTATACCAGATTTGCAAATATTTTCTTCCATTCTGGGTTGCCTTTTTAATTCCCTGACTCCTTGACATTTGCTTCATCCTCTTTGAAACTTGACTCTAGGAGTCTCCCTGAAAGGAGATTTGCTCTTTAGTCTAAGTCTCAGAGCTCAGGGAAGCCCAGAGTCTCAGAAGGAAGAAAACAGTTAACCAGTTTGTCTAAGGAGAGCAGCAGTTTTCACTCAGGTGGATGATAATTAAACAGAAGTTCTGAATTCAATCAGGTGCCAACTTTGACATCTGCAGAGATTCAATTAGCCTGTGATTATAGCCACAGACGGCAAATGCGGTGCCTTCAGGCCCTTCGGCCCCTGCCCATTAGTGCCCCAGGGCAGGGCCTGGAGTGCCGGGGGTGGGCGGCTGCCTGGCCAGCGGCGTAGGCCACGTGGCAGCGCGCAGCAGGTGCAGCAGAAGCCTCGACGTTCAGCAATCATGCCGTGGGCTATTTTTTCACCCTGGAAAGAGGGCCACCTTGCTCTGCCCAAGCCTGGATAAGCCTCTGAAAGAACTGTGGCCACGGCTTTTTCTGTAGTTTGCCTAAGGAGCTCTCTGGCTAAGTGGAATCAATCTACTTCCCTTGGGCAGATTGTGTTTTAAGGACCTTTTCCTGAGAGATATCTTGAAAAAGCCCAGAAATAGCTGCCAGGAAGGTGGAATTTTTCAGACAGCTCTGAATAATGTGCTAGAACACCTTTTCCTTGGCAATGCTTCTGTTGTTTTAAACATGCATTGAGCACCATGTGCCATGGCACCTCATAGACTCACATTTACTGAACAAATGAATGGTCACTGTTGTAGTCTCCATTTTATGTATGAGCAAACTGAGGCTCAGAAAGGTTAGAATGATATGAATGCTAGGACTAGGAGGAGCTAGGACTGTCTGAAGTTTTCCACAAAATAAGCCTTATTTTGAAATAAGGTTAATAAACCTGTAAGGCTCATATAGGAATTATGAAGAATGAAACTGCTCACCAAAAATTCTTTTCATTCCCTCTTCCATGATCTCCCTGATAGTCCAATCCATGCTTAAGCTTCTTTAACGAGTGTCTGATCCTTCTCTGCTGGCTTTTGTAACACCTTCTCCTTTTCTCTTACCACCTGCCCTTTTGCCCACCTCACCCTGCCTTTCTTCTCCCTGTAGCAAAACAAGGCTTTTAAGAGCAGCTCAAAAGTTGTCTCCTCCAGGTAGTCTTCCCAGATTAAGCCCACCAAAGTCCTCTGTCCCCTAGCTGCCTGTCTGTCTTGCTATGCCTCTTGTTGGCCTGTAATATAGGCATTACAGTCTCTGTTACATGTACTCCCTCCCACGCACACTATGAATGCTTGAGTATTCATAGCAGCATTGTTCATAATAAGCAAAATGTAGAAACAACCCAAATATCCACCAGCTGCTGAACAGATTAAAAAACCGGCATATCTATTATAATGGAATATTATTTGGCCACAAAAAGGGATGAAGTACTGACTCATGTGCAGGAGTCCTGTATTTTGTCCCTGCTCTGGGTACCCCAAGAGTAGGGCCTAAGACTTCTTCTGTGTTTCCCTTCTTTTCCCAGATCCCCTGCCCATGGACTCTGGGGAACAAAAGCCAGCCACCAGGGAGGTGTCTCCAGACTTGACCACCTGCAAGGTCCACCACAATATGGTGGATATAGGAAGAAAGGAATTTCTCCTAAAACAGAGCTCTGATCTTCAAAGGGTTTAGTCCACAAAATAACACAGGAGGGGAAAGCCCTGGGCCAGCTTGAGGAGGACAACTTCCTCACCATTCCCTCCTCACAGATAAACGTTGAACCAAGGGTTAAGGCAATTTCCATGCATGTCTTGATCCTCTTTCCTCTCCTCCCTTCTTTTGCCTCCTGGTGAACATCCAATTCAGATGGGGTTCCTGAGAACCAATGACTCACAAAAAGCAGCCTTATATGGAGGGAACACTGGACAAGGAGCTTGACTACCTGGGCTCTGCTTTCCACTCCGACACTTTTCAGTTGTGTGTCCTTGGGTAAGGAACTTGAATTTCCTCACCTACAAAGCACTAGAGTGTAAGGTCCTAAGGCCTGTCTTACATACCTTCTGAACCCCACAGCACCTAACACAGTGCCTGAACACAACAGGTGACCAGCATGTTCTCACTCATTTAAATGGTACTTAAAACCTACCTCACCTACCTTCCAGGGTTGTTTTGAACGTCTAAGTCTAAAGAGGTCATACCAGTGAAAGACCTTGAAAGGCCCTACAGTTGTCATGGACGGAAGAGACTAGCCCTGACCTGGTGCAGCAGTAGTAAAAGACTGGCCTGCTTTAACACACTCTGTTAGATGTTTATAGCAGCTTTATGAATCTTTTGTATATCAATTTTTGCAGTTGCCAAAAACTAGAAGCAACCCAAATAGCCATTTAAAGGTGAGTGAATAAACAAATTCTGGTGTGTCCATATAATGGAATGCTATACAGTATGAACAAGAACAAACCCCTGATACAGAGTAAATTCTGTGTAATTTCATTCCTTTGAAATTCTAGAAAAAGCAAACTAATTCATAGTGACAGAAAACACATCAGTGGTTGCCTGAAGATGGGGGTAAAGGGAAGAGTGGATTACAAAGGGGCACAAGGAAACTTTTGGATATGATGGAAATGTTTGCTGTCTTGATTATGGTGATGGTTCACTGGTGCATGCAAATGTCAAAATTCATCAAGTTGTGCACTTTAATTTTGTGCAGTATCTTACACTTTAATTAGACCTCAGTAAAGCTGTTAAAAAGAAAGATTACTTGGGGATGATTTTCCTCTTGAGGTTGTCTTTTCCCCTCCCTTTCTCCCCTTCAAGAGAAAAGGTTCTGAGAGATAGGCATGTGGTTATCCTTCTTGGTGGGTGAAAAGGGTGGGGAAAACTCTTGTAGTGTTTCAACCTGTTTCTTTCTGAAATTTTTTCCTAAACGACTACAAGGAAACAAGCTTATTTCTAATTTACTGTTCTCTCTATGCCTCCTCCCTTCTGAAGGTTTTGGTTGATAGCCTTGGCAGCTTTTTGGATGGAGGACAAGATTGTATGGTGGCTGCATCCCAAGTTGGATCTTGGATCCAACCTTTAGGACTGTAAATCATCCATCACCCAGTCCTCCAATTCTCCCCCACCACAGCCCAACTCCATCACCTGCCTCTCGTCCAAGGTGGCCATCACTGAGAATACAGTATCTTAATGATAATTTTCCCTGAAAACATGGCACCATAATGATAATTTTCATCAGAGATTAGTCCAAATAAAACCTCTGGCTTCTCTAAAAATTTCAGGCTCTTTGGGAATGGGAATTAGAGAAGAGTAGATGGTTATAAAATCTCTTGGCTCTAGAGATCCCTCTGCTCATGCAGAGTCAGTCCCTGGACCCAACAGCCAATTTCAACTCCATTTAGTGCCTGCTGAGCTTCTCTAGCCCACAAGTCTCTGAATCATTTCTCAGCCTGCTGCTCGGTTTTGCTAATGTTCTGGTTTACCAACAATGCATTCCTGCAGAGTAATAGCACAACAGTTTCAACAATCTTCAACACTTGCAGGAATAACATCATGCTTACTCTCACACTAAGCTAAGAAGGCAGGGATGAGTACCTCATGTAGTAGATGAGGACAGACGGTCAAGGGACTCAATCCATATTATGAAGAAAGACCAGATGAGCATTTATATCATTTATCTTCCAGGTTGGGGCTTTTCTCCTCTAGTCTACCCCCTTTTGCTGCGCATGGGGCCTGGGAGAGGGCAGGGAGCTAGTAGGAATGAGGCCTCTGCTCATTAGTCTGAGCACCAAAAGACAGGCTGGAGGCCACGCTTCCTTAGTCAACCTAGTACAATGTCTAAAGCCACTTCAGCTTCCAGGAGCTGATCTGCACTTCCCTTAAACAGGAATGCTGATCTTCTGTATTCTGTTTTTCATAGA
The DNA here is from genome assembly GCA_004026545.1 of Mormoops blainvillei. Classification (NCBI taxonomy): domain Eukaryota; kingdom Metazoa; phylum Chordata; class Mammalia; order Chiroptera; family Mormoopidae; genus Mormoops; species Mormoops blainvillei. Next base: position 29,000 of record PVJD01012206.1, read on the forward strand.
CACTTCACCACCACCATACAGCTCCCTGAGGAGCCCTGGAGCTTTCTGGATAAAGGGCAGGGCAAGATAAATAAAGGAGAGGGAGGAGGGGGCACTTGTAGCGGCAGCTGCATCAGGACTGTGAGTTTCTAAGTCCCAGCTGGTCTCTCAGCCTCATCAGATCCTCAGCAAGTTAGTCTCTTGAGAAAGGCACTATACTTGTCTACTGGGATTAGCATAACAAATAGCACAGACTGGGGGTTTAAATAACAAAGATTTCTCTTACAGTTCTGAAGCCTGGAAGTCCAAGATCAAGGTGTTGGCAGGATTGGTTTCTCCAGGGGCCCTCTTCCGTGCCTGCAGCCTTCCTGCTGTGACCTTGCATGATCACCTCCCTGTGTGTGCACGTGTCTTGTATCTCTGAGTCTTAATATCTTCTTTTAAGAACACCATCTGCATTGGATTACAGCCCACCCTAACAACCCCCATTTTAACGTAGCGCTTTGAACGCCCTATCCCCAAATGTAGTCACATTCTGAGGTACCAGGGGTTAGGGCTTCAACATATAACTTTTGGAGGAACACAATTCAGCCCATTATAGGCACAAAATCCCAGCCGTGTGGATGGAGGTCTAGCTCCCTGCAGTGGATATCTTGCTGCCCTCAGTGAGATCACGTTTCCCGGACCCTGACCCCACACAGATGGCTGAGATCAGCCAGTAAGCGTGAGCCTCCTAGCCACAGGGGGCGTCCTGCCCAGGCTTCCCGGAGGCTTGCCTTCGGTAGGCTCTGGCCAGCGTTGCACATAGGCCCTACCTCTAGCCTTTTGTTTGCTTTTCCCTCTCTTTACAAAACCTACCCTTAGATGATATTAAAATAATAATATAATGGCTAACATTAGGCTTATATAAATATTGAGCTATATTGTTATACCCATTATACAGATGAGGAAACTGAGACTTAGAGAGTCATTTGTCCAGAGCCACCCAGTTAGTTTAAGGGACCTTGGAAATTATACCCTTCACTATACACATGTGGAAATTTGGGGCTGAAAGGACCTGTCAGAGAGAGTCTGGCCCCAACTTGGACAAAGGAATTTTGGATGCTGACAGGAGGACTCCAGAAGAAAGTGGGGGACTTGAAGAGTCCTGAGTGTCCCATAGAAATTACCTCTGCAGATCTCAGTGTGGTGAGTGAGCTTAACCAAGGAATTGTTCCGGAAAAATGAAACGACCAGACACCGAGGGGTTAGGAGTACGATCTTTATTTACGTGCACGGGCTCAGAGGAGACAAACTCCAAATTCTGAGCCCAGAACAATAGCCCCGCACTCCTTTTATGTTGGGCCAAGCGGGAAGGGTCTCGGGAGGCGTGGTATAGATTTGGCACAAAGGGGCTTACAGAGGTGGGAGATAAGCATTTACAGCATTAGTCAGGGCAGATAGCGTCTCAACACCTGCAGCATTAGGGCAGATAACATTTCATTTCATCTTTGGTATCAGCCTTGATTCCCTCTACAGAATGACTAGTTCTAGGGCGCAGGGTTCCAAGGGCAGAGAGAATGAGTGAGATTAATGGCAAGTCCTCTTCCAGACGGGGACACTAATTAAAATTCAGAGCACCACACCCTAAAAAGACATCCTAAAGACAGAAAAGAGGTAGGGAAAGGCCTGAAGATGACTCAGAGATGAGGAGGGTCTTGTGTCAAACAGAGCCTGAAATGATAGAGATCTGACATGGGGTCTGGAGGCCACCCTTTTAAGTTCAGTGGAGGGATAGCAGAGGAAGTGCTATTTTATACAGTGACTCAAAGCAAGTGGAACTTGCTTTGTCACTGATTTTGTACAATCTGAAAATATGGTCAAAGCCCCAGAATTTTAAAAGTATACAGGTCTTCGGGATGGGACTTACTAAGAGGTCCGATGAATTATCCCTGGGAGGTGCATTTAAAGGGAAAATGCCTGAATGGGATGGCACAGGAAGGACCCAATTTATTCAACAAAAGTGATCAGATTTAGGTTCTAGAGCCTGCTCTGATGTTAACTAGTTGTGTGTTCTCTGACAAGTAGCCAAAACTTCTCTGGGCCTCAGCTTGCTTCTATGCAAACTGAGGATGTTAACTACATAATGTTTAAGGGCCCTCCCAAGTCCAGTGCTCTAAGATTCTCTAGTCTCTGAGCAGGGAGAGACAATCGGAATGACCGGGATGGCGTGAAGGAGGTGGATGGCGGTAGAAGCAACCTCCATGGGTTTTGCTTAGAGAATACCTTCTGTGAGAGCACTTTCTCCAAAGAATGACCATTGGGTGGTGATGAAACCATTTGGGAAGGACTATGGTATGACCCAGTATGTCACCCTTTATTGACCTATTTAGTGGTATAAACTGGGAGGCAAAATGGAAGGCCGTCTGGTGGAATAAACAAACTTTAGAACATGACAAACCTGGTTTTGAATCCCAGCTTTGTCATTTACTCGTGCTGTATTCTTGAGCAAATTACATAACTTTTCTGTGCTCAGATTTCTCACCAGTAAAGTTGGGATAATAATATATTCTTCCCAGAGCTGACGGGAAAAATAAATTAGATAATGTATATAAACACTCAGCACAATTCTTGGTAAATTGTAAATTCTCATTACATGGTTATTTCATATTATTATTATTAGTTCACAGCAGGTACAGTGGAAAGATGACAGAGTCCAGTTCAGCCAGGATGGGCTGTGTAACACTCCCTCTCCAGGCTGGGCCTGTCTCCTTGGGTGATGTTGCAGGTTTCCATGAAACTAGAATCTGAGGCCTGTCAAGTAGCATGTCAAGTAGCAACATGGTTATTTAGTTAATTAACGGTCTAAGAAAGAGCTGAGAAGCTGAGATAGGCGTTCCAGAATAGGGGAACTTCCCAACGAATGCAAATAAATCCACGGGGCAATTGAAGTGTAATTACATTTTTTACTGCAATATTTATGGAAATCTTTTATTCTCCAGTAGACTTACATTTAAGCTCAAATGACTTTAAAGGAACAGTTAGGAGACCATTAAATGTTCTAACTAATTAATTAATGCAACTAATTCTGATTATGCCATTGATATCCACTGAGCTACAGAAGACGTTGCTTACAGAAAAAATACCCTATCAATTGATGTGATAAGTGCTGATGCCATTCCTGATTTCCTTAATAGAGTTGGACTATTTGTAAAAAAGTAAGTGAATAGTAAGTGAATATCAATAATAATAAATGATCTTGTCTGAGTGAAAACTAGCTCAGAAAAATGTTGAAAGCTGTTGTTTTCTGGAGGTTTTATTTGTGTCTCTGGAAAGAGGAGTTTCATTGCTAAAACACTGCATAAAGAATTTAACAATTGGTCTCGTTCTCTGTTGAATAACTTAATGTTCCCTTGCATGTCTCCAACATTGGTTTGGAAAGCGACGTTGGCTGTGTTGCTGGAGAAGAAGCCCGCTGGCCTGGACCTCATAAGGAATGTAGCACAGGAGCTCCAAATCCGAACCAGGGAGCTGCTTAAGTGTTCATGATAGTCCAAAAAACCACCCAGTGGACTAGCCAATGTGGGCGTGCCGTTTATTACTCACATTACAGGGGAGCTTACTGCCGGTGGCAGGTCAGTGTCCCCTTGTCCAGTCCTCAGCTTATTATAAGGGGTCCCAGACAAAGGAGGCACATATCCTACACATCACTCTGAACTGCAATACTGCAGTGTGTAAAAGGGTCAAGAAGTAGTCACACAGGACAAGAAGCCGCTCCCAAAAGGAGTTAAGGAGGGAGTTACAAGCCATTCCCAAAACAATACACATTCCTTCCGGCCAGTGGCCGCCTTACCAGCCCTCAGTCATGGGAGGGGGAAGGACCATGTCCACTGACCCCACAAAGAACTTGAACAGAGCATGAGTGACTCTGGTGACAGCAGAGACAGGCTGGGGTTCCTGATTCCAGTAGAGAACTTGGTAATGGATTCCCCTTGGTAAAGGGGAAAAGGACATAATCAGCTGCATGCTACTGCTTAAAGTGTAAAAAAGCGGTCACTAAAAGACAAACAGCCAATTCTCAAGGCAAAAGGACAACACTGCACCAAGACTGGAATAATAAACTGCGGTCAAGTGGGGTAAACTGGGACCTCTAAAGGTCTGGGGCTCATCTGTCCCACTAGTTTCTAACCCCTCTCAGTTCTCCTGGCTCCTGGTTGTGTCTCTGCCTCAGGTGTTCTTTCATTATCTTGTGAACTTTTTCAGCTGACCATGGAAAACTTTTAGCCTTGGGAGGGAAGTGACAAGGGATCAGGTCCTCCCTATCTTCCCACACAGACATTCCTCCTCACACAAAGGATGCATCCTGTGTGAGACTGAGTGCTGGGCTCCAGCAGTCAGATACACGGGAAGTCCCTCACTCCCAGGGGCCCATGTCTGGAGCTGGCCACCACTAGATAGGCAGGAGAAAGTCTGAGGAAGGCTGCAGTCATTAGCACTCTGCCAATCAGATCTTTGAAGGCCATGACCTGCGATTTATATACTGGGAGGTGATATATCTTATGGATAAGGGCACAGTTTTTAATTCAAACTCTACCTTGAACTCTGCTGGTCAGATTACTTAACCTCTCTGAGGCTCAGTTTCTTCATTGGTAACATGATGACAGCAACACCTTCTTCTATGATTCTGGGAGGAGATGGAATAATCCATACACAGCTCCTGGCTCATCGTAAGTGCTCTACAAAGGGTGCTGATGGCTGTGATTATTCATCTAATCTACCTGGTACCTTGCATAGTGCCTGGCACACAATATTTGTCAAATATTTTTGTTTGATTATCCCTGGGATCCAGGAGGATCATGGGGAGAAGGCTGGTGGGACATGGGCGTCAAGGTAATGGGGAAGAGGCAGGCTCCCTGCACAGCTGAGAGGACTAGCTGAAGCTGCTGGCTGGATGCAGCTGGCAGTTTCAATGGATCCAGATGTAACCTTCACTGAGAAAACAGTACATTATCACTGGAAGAGAGTTTATCAGCATCCTGCTTAGTTTACGACTGAGAAAATGAAGGCTCTGGGAGGGCCCTTAGCAGTTCACTGTCACATAACAAGGATCTGGTGATTTCAGGTCCAGGTTCCTGCTCACCCTGTGCCCATGGTGTGCACAACTCATTGAGGTATGCGGCAGCCCTTGGTCATGACTGAGGTCTGACATCTCCAACTGTTCATCTAACCCAATCTGAACAGGGCCACCTGCCTGTGAGGCTGACTGCTTCAGTCCCAAAGACCTCCCAAAAAGTCCAGCAATTCTTCTCAGCACATCCTAGAAGCCTCTGAGGTATGAAGTCTTATTTAGCTGTGACCAAACCTTCTGTGTTGTGCTGTGACCTTGAGAAGTGCAAGACTGTGGGTGCAGCTTCCTGGGGTGAACTCCCATCCCCTTCCAGTCTCCCCATTTGGGCTGGCTGTCCCACCATGTCTCACTGAAGGTGTGAGGTGCTGCTGAGGCTGTGATGTGAGTTCTTTAAAGTTCACTTTTGAAACAAGGACATGAAGTCACCTGGAACGTTGGGCTCCCAGCTTGCTGAGCTCTGCAGCTCTCTGTGAGACTGGCTGCTGCTTTCAACAAGAATAGAGCCGTCATTCTGCAGGAAGGTTTAATAAACCTTTAGATGATAATTGGGTTTTTGCCTCCCAGGAATTGGAAAGGTGCTAATCTAGTGACTCATGAGCTGCATATAAGAAAAAGCCCACCCTGGAATTGAAACTGCAATGTGCTTTCTGAGTGCCTCATCTCCTTATTTCTGCAGAGAGGGCAGGCTGGGGCTTAGCTGTTCAGGGTAGAGCCCCAGTTGTCCTGGCAACCCTGATGGAATGACCATGTTCCCCTGCCTCCCCTCTAAGTGATGCAGTGTGTGGAAACAAGTAGGGATGGACACCAGCCACATGTCTGAGGCAGCAAACCCAGCCCAGGCTACTGGGAAAGGGAGCTGGCCTGTGAATGGGTTTGCAAGGGAGGCAGTCATTTCAAAATCGGTGTTAGAATTTCCCAAGGTTGGGTGAGTGTGCAAGTGTGAGTGCACGTGCGTGCAGGTATGTGAGTTTGGGTGTATAAGCATGCGGGTTGGCTGCCTGGTATGGGCCATAGTGAGCATGTGCATGAGCGTGTGTGTGTGCACGCATGTGCTTCCTGATGTGCCCAGAGCTGCAGATTTTCTTTCGGCCTTGGATGTAATTATTTCTGCTTTCTCCATCCATGGCATATTTTTTGAACTTTTAGGGACTTGACCTGAATCCTGAGATCTTGCCTTTGTGTTTTGGTACCTGGGGTAGAGGGCTGAGCTGGGTCTTTCTGATGGAGAGGAATTGAAGTGTCAGTTGGGCCCCCTTTGGAGAAATGCAACCCCTTTATCTACCCCTAAAGGGCAGATAGCTGGACCCTGACCCCACCGAGAGGGTTAGGACCTGGAACTGACCAACACCAGGACACCCTCAAAAAGCCTCCTCCGTACCACCCCCTTGCAGCTCCTCTGTCACTCTGCTGGCCTCCCTTTGCGTGTGCACATCTCCCCCCTACTCCTGACACCTCTCCTTTTCTCATGGGGTCCTGCCCCCTATAGAGCACTTCGATGTGCCCTCCGGGACCTCTGCAGCTGAGAAAGGCAAAGATTCCTTTCAGCCATGATTCTCCCAGTCCTCCTCCTCCCCCGATGCTCCCAACCTGAGTCACAGTCCCCCTGAGGCTCTCCTCTCCTTCCCCTCCCACTCCTTTCATTAACTTCATTGAAGCTAATAATCCTGCTGGCAATTCCATTGTCTCCTCTTAATTCCAATTTCCTTTTGTCTCAAGAGGCAAATCATCAGAGTGAAATGGTGACACAGCCTCCCATGTATTAATTAGGGGAACATTACGAGGTGATATAAACACGCCTTCGGCATCAGGGTGCTGCTCCCGCCTCCCCTCTCCCTTTGCCTCTTCCCTCCTAAACTCCAGCCAGGTAAGAAGGGTGTTCCAGGGTTAGAACCTGTTAGTTGTCCCACCTCCCCACGCACCTTCACCCCCTCATCGAAGGAGTCACGGAGTCACACACATACCTCCTGACTATGCCTCAACCCCATCCACAGTTCTCCCCCTGCCTCGACCACGTCTCATTCCACACCCCCATCTGCTCTCACTGGGTCATGGTGACAGCCTCCTAGCTGGCTTGCCTGCCTCCAGGCTTGCCCTTGTCAAGTCCTTTCTTCATCGTACAACTGTTATGGAAAAATGAAACGACCAGACACCGAGGGGTTTAGGAGCACGATCTTTATTTATGTGCACGGACCCAGAGGAGACAGACTCCAAATTCTGAGCCCAGAACAATGGCCCTGCACTCCTTTTATGCTGGGCCAAGTGGGGAGGGTCTTGGGAGGCTTGGTATAGATTTGCCGCGAAAACGGCTTACAGAGGTGAGAGAGAAGCATTTACAGCATTAGTCAGGGCAAATAGCATTTCATCTTTGGTATCAGCCTTGATTCCCTCTACACAACCAGATGAAGGACATGCTGATCCTTCTGGGTACTCGTCCTGAATGGGCACCACAGAGCCATCCCTGGTACATCCTCCTTGTCACCTGCTGAGCTCCCACTTCCCCTCCAGTTTCTTGGGCATCCTTTCCTCAAAGCAGCCGTCTCCGGCCTGCACGACTGGGTCGGGAGCCTTCTGTGTGTTCCTATAGCAGTGTGGGCTGATCCCTAACGTCCATTGGCTATGCTTAGATTACAGCTGCGCGTGGTTGGTCCAGCTTTCCCACCAGCCCGCATTCCAGGTGAATGAGGTTTTTGGAGTTGCGGGGGTGGGTAGTGGTTTAGGGAATGGCGGCAAGGGGATGACAACTACAAATTGGGGAATAAGCACAAGAGTTGGCTAGGTTCTTTATTATTATTAGGCTTTTTATTGTTAATGAAGCTGGATTAAAGAGAATGACTTGGCCCCGAAACATCATAAATTCTCTACTGCTTCCCTCCTGGGTTGAGTTTGCCCTCCAGTCACAGCAGCACAGCAGGACACATGCAGGTCTCCTGTGTGGACAGTCCGCATCAGAGGTCTTAATGAAGGAAGGAAGGAGGGGTGTGCCTGAATTGTGGCGGGAAACTCCAAATGGAGACAGATCTGCCGGACTGTTTTCCCAGCATGAACAATCAGACGGTCACTGCTTCTGAGGACACAGTAAGTAAGAGGGGTGGGGAGCAAGTTTCTCTTCAGTGTTAAAAGATAAACTGAGCAATATTAAAAAGTTTGAGTTTATCTGAGCAAAAATTGATTGGAATCGGGAAGCTTCTGGCTAGAAGTGGTTAGGAGTGCTCCACCAATGGGACCTTTGGGCAAGAGTTTTTGTAGACGGATACGGAAGCGAACAAGGAAATACTTTGATTGGCTACAGCTTCAGCAGTTGCATTGTAGTTGGCTATTTGTGACTGGTGGTACTTAGTTCAATTTCTTAACCTTGAGGCATTACAGACCTAAATTTTGGTTTGCTTACAAGGTTTAAGGAACAAAAATTCAATGGAATAAATTTGAAGATCGAATTGTCTTTATTGGACAATTCATGAATTGGACAGCATCCCATCTAGCAAGTGGAGAGGAGCCCTGAGATGCTGTACAGTATGGAAGGCTTCCACAGGCAGAAATTGAGTGGGACAAGAAAGTTATAAACAAAAGAAAATAAATGATTGTTTCAGGCAAGGATATCTTCCCTTAGGGGAAGGCGAGAGTCTTATAAGGCAGATTGTCCCAGCTTCCTCTGGGGGATGGAGAGGGTCCAGGTGACAGACTACCTCATTGACACTGACCAGACAATTCCAGATTGACCTATTAAGAGTACATTCCTGGAGATGGTTGAAACTGCAGGTAGGTGATGTATTAATTAAGTCCAGGTTCGGTATCATGGGCTTTAGCACAAGTGACTCCATTTTGGGTCTCTGATTTTTCTTTTTATCAGTAGGCTACTAAGGCATTAAAGCCACCTCCCTTTAATGGTCTCCTTGTTTAATTAATTCAACACCAGTACTTATAAGTACATATAGGTTCCTCTCTTAAGGGTTGGCAGGAGTGGTAAGGGAGATACCATAAGGGTATGGGAGAGGTAAAGGATGTTTCTCTCTACATGAACCATCTCTGGTTTGTGTCAAATCCCAGCACTGAGACCAGAGTCAGGCACATTGCATATGATTGATAAAAGTGTATCAAGTGGGGGAAAAGTCTTACATTTATTGGCTTCACCAAACCTTAGAACTAGAAAGGATCTTTATGATGAGGAAACCGAGTCCTGAGAGCCAAGGTGACTGACCAAAGTCACATAGGTAATCAGTACCCCCTTCAGACTTCTTACTACAGGATTCTACTTCCTGGTCCAGCTCCAGTTGAGGGCTGAAGTCAGTAAGTGGGCTGGCCATGGGAGTGCTGCACATAGAGGGAGTTTGGACTGCAGTAAGACACAATATCCCAAGCACACTATGTAGAAACCCATGCATGGGATGATGTGGGGTTTGAGATGGATGTGGTTCAGGAGGGAAGGGGACCTGAAGCCAGAGCTGCAGGAAGAGGGGCTGGTTGCCTAGAGAAAGAGTACATTTATGGAGGGGCTGCTGGATGAGAGAAGAATCAAGTGTGTGCTGGATATTCCCAGAAAATGGAGCTTCGACCAATAAGGAACATAGTTTGTTTAGTGCACTGAATCCCACAGATATTCCTAGGCACTGGGCTGTGTGCACAATGGTGAACTGGTTTCCGTTGTTGCAGAATATTTTGTCTAGTTGAGTCACAAGCAATACTGTCATAAGTGCCCAGTGCTGGTAGTCACTGTGGGGTACGAAAGCATGGAAGAGGGCTCTCTGACTCTGCCTTGGGCCAGGTAAAGCGTAGGGTGGTCAGAGAAGGTTCAAGGGGGAGTTTTGGTTCAATAGAGAATTTTCTAATAAGTACAGCTAACCAAAAGGGGAGAGGCAACCCGCAAGGATAGTAGCTAACCAAGTGACAGATCTCTTCCAACTCTACCCGCCATGGTTCTCGTCATGGAAGTAGGGATGAGTAGTAGTGATATTTAGGTCTGATCAGCCTAGGCCCCACCCATTAACAAGATAAGATGCTTCCAGGAGCGCACCTGCATCTGCTACCTCGTTTAGTCCAATATTACAAAACCATTCAGTTTCTTTCTAAATTCTCCAATGGTCCATTATTATCCTCATCCCTGCCCTTCTCTGATCCTATTCTCTCATAAGAGATTGCCATCCAAAACCAGTTCTGCTCCTGGGAACAGGGCACATGATTTGTCCCCAGAAGCTAACATATCCACCTTCAAGATGCTGGAATTCAGAGAGAAAAGCAATGCTCTTGCCTTCTAGATATCAAAGCCCAGGAGTCTTAATGACAGGCCAGACCCATTTGTTACCAGATCTGCCTGCCTCCCCATTCCTGTCAGCTCTGCCCTGGCCCTGCCCCACTGAATATGCCCACCAAGACTGAATGTCCTATTGAATTCCCTTGGCTAAAGTGTTGTTGACATCAGTCCTTCTTTGTACACAATAACAGCCACCCATCTTGTGGTGCTTTTAAATGTATTTTTTTTTCAGCTATTTTTTACAACCTCTAGGTAGGAAGAGAAAGTTCTGTTATTCCCTTTTACAGAGGAGTAAACGGAAGCCTCTTGAGTTCATAAACTTTGAAGCCATGCAGAGGCTTGGATCCAGATATGACTGCTTCAAGGGGAGGTTTAGGCTAATTCAACCTTTTGAAAACTTCAGATTATATTTTAGTTCCCTGCCTTATTTCTTTAGAATCTCAAGTAATTTATATAGCTGTTCCAGAAGGGCCCCTTTTACAAGATCCCATATTTGGTGGTTAAAAGAAATGACCACAAAAAATTCTTTGTATATGCATGTTTATAGCAGCTTTATTCATAATTGCCAAAATTTTTAAGTTGCCAAGATGTCTTTCAGTAGGTGAATGGATAAACAAACTGTGGTACATCCAGACAACAAAATATTATTCAGTGCTAAAAAGAAATGAGCTATCAAACCATGAAAAGACATGAAGGAAACTTAAACGCAAATAAGTGAAAGAAACCAGTCTGAAAAGGCTACATACTGAATGAGTCCCACTACAGAACATTCTGGAGAAGGCAAAATTATGGAGATAGTAAGATTAGGATAGGGGTGGGAGGGATGAGTAGTGGAACACAGGATTTTTAGGGCCATGAAACTGCTCTGTATGATACTGTAATGGTGGCTGCATATCATTGTACATTTGTCCAAACTCAGAATGTAAAATATCAAAGTGAACCTTAATATAAACTATGACTTTGGGTGATTATGATGTGTCAGTATAGGTTTATCATTGGGAACCTATGTCCTACTTGGGTGAAGGATGTTGAGTTAGGGAGGGGCTACACATATGAGGCAGGGGGCATATAGGAAATCTCTGTACATTCCCATCAATTTTGTTGTGAACCTAAAACTGCTCTAAAAAAAAAAAAAGTCTAAAAAAAATGGCCTCAAGTTCTTAGCCACTCTTTCCATTGAGAGGTGGAGTCCATGTTCCCTCCCCTTGAATCTGTGTGTGATTGTGACTGCTTTGGCCCATAGAATACCAGAGGTAGTGGTGCTATGAGACTTTCAAGGTCGTAAAAAGGCACACAGCTTCTGCTTGGTTCTCTTGGACCAGTCACTCCCTGGACATTTCCTCTGGGGGTACTCTTTCTTGGAGCCCAGCTAATAGGCTGGGGGAAGCCCAAGCCAGAGGGAGAAGTCCCATGTAGACACCTGGTTGGAAGTCCAGCTGAGCCCAGCCTTCAAGTCATCCCAGCCCAGGTACCAGACACAGGGTGAAGAAGCCTCCATGATTCAGTCCCCAGCTGTTCACGTCAATCCCAGCTGTTTGAGTTTCTCAGATAAGGCCCCAGATTTCATAGAGGAGAGAGAACCCATTCTTCTTGTTCCCTATCCAAATTCCTAACCCATAGAATCTCTGAGCATAATAGTATAAATTTTGTTTTATGCCACTTAGTTTGGAGTGGTTTGTTACATGGCACCAGATGTCCTGGACATCACAGCAGACCAGAAGGGTCTGGGAACTTGCTTTCTCAGACTCCCAGTACAGTTTCTGCTCACTCGCAGGCGAGGTGTGGCTGCTGGGGAACAGGCACACATGGGTCCATGGTATTGAGTGCCAGGCATGGTTATGG
>PVJD01012207.1:0-41172 GCA_004026545.1 Mormoops blainvillei
GCACCTGGGAGTCCTCCCAGCTTTGATATGACGAGGCTTCGGCTTACAGAACAAATGGCTTAAGCCCATCTAACCTGAGTGCGACTGAAAGGCGGGGACAAACGAAGGGTTATCCAGACGGGTGGCAGTGGGCCTGTCCCGGGCACCCCCAAGGAGCGTCTTTCCACCAGTGTGCTGGGCTCTGCTCGGAGGGAGGCCTCCTGGCACGCAGAGGCCCCCCAGTGCACCTTTGTATCCTGACCCCTCCTGGCCCAGCTTCTCGGGTCCGTTCCTGCCGTCAAGCCGATCTGCGTGCAGTGCAGGTCTGCAGGTCCTCTGCTTTCTCCACCGAATGCTAGATGGGGACCCATGACAGCAGATCGGAAAGACTGGCTTCGGAGACACGGGGTGTCCAAAGAAGGGCTCTGTCCCTTCTCTATGCCTCAATTTTCTTTTGGAAAAATTCAAGACGTAAGACCCACGTGTTGTAAGTTTTGAGGAATGAATGCCCTGAGTCGGCGGGTACTCAGTCGATGAGTGACTTGCAGGTACTAAGGACGCCTCCCAGCTGGAACCATTCAGCCCGGCCCCGAGCACCTTTGAAACTGGGGAACCGTCCACACTCGCACTTGCCCACGGTGGCCTCCTGCCGTTCTGAACCGCCTCATCTACTTATTTGGCAATTAATCTTGCATTGCGTGGTGGTATTTTTGTGGGCACAGAGCTTTTCATTGGGTCTTTGGTTAACCATAACTTCCCTGTGGAATTTCCTCTGCTTGCCTCTGAGATTCTGAGACCCCCGTGACTGTGGCTTGTATATCCTGCACAGTGACAGTGTCTTCGTAAGTGTGTCACTTAGAGCTGTTGGCGTTAATAAATGCATGTCCCCCGTTGACCGTTGCTGTCCTAAACGTGGAGTGAAGGGACCCTGTTTGGGCACGTCATGCATGCAGGGTTGAAGGTACTGTTTGAAGGTATTGCTACTCAGACTCGAAGGTCATGGTCATGAGAGAATTAGTGGAGCTGTGAGCACCGAGCCTGCTGGCATCCTGACTCCCCACCAGGGCCACGGAATGTTTCCCGTTAGTAATAACGTCCTAGCTGGGCAGCGTGGATCCCCACAAACAGTTAGGGGGGAGCCGGTTCATGGCTGCAACGTGGTTGCATTTAGAATGGCTACGGGAGAAGATTAAAACCATTCCAGAGGAAACAGTTCATGGGATAGTGATACAATAGCTGTCAATAATGACAGATAATGAGAGCATTCAATCCTGGCAACAATGTCTCAGCCACCAGGGAACTAACTTGTAAACAGGGCTCGGCTTCTCTTGGAGGCACATTTTTGTTTGCGGGAAGCAGAGCTGGGAGTGGCCCCTGGGAGGCACCTTTGGTGAGAGGCAGCCTCTTGGGCTTAAATTCCTTGGCAGTGAAAAATAATACCCTGGAGGGGGACAAAGGAAAGTACACCCCCAAACCTAAAGAATTAATAAGATTCCTTTAATAGAGATAAAAAAAATTCACTGGATGCTATTTTTATGCCATACTCAGGAGAGGACTCTCAGTGCAGGGATGTTGCTGGGACCCACAGATGGGTGGCTGGGGACAGAGGAGGTGGTGGCAGCAGCTTTCCAGGGCCTAGCTGGCCCTTTTCCTTGTTACCAAGAGTGGGACAGGTGCCTGAGGGGGTCAAGCAGGAAGGAGAATGGGGGATCCTGGGCCCTTACCTTGTCCCCAGTTTGGTCCAGAAAATATCCCGCCATGAAACAAGGAGAGGGCGAAGGGGACCAAAGTTTTGTGTCACCTGCCACCCTACCCCCAAATGTGCCTTTTGGGGTATTGCTTTTTAAGTTGGTTATTAAGAAACCGAAGACCAAGAAAAGATGTTTGACCCTCTCCTTTTCTGCTCAAGGTTTGCTCCAGGAAGGGAACTTTCCCCCCCGTCAGTAACAGTACTTTCAATATTGTTTTGTACTGATTTCAGGTGTATGGCGTAGTGGCCAGACAATTGTATGCTTTACAAAGTGTCGCCCCTGGTATTTCCAGTACCCACCTGGCACCGTACATAGTTATTATAAGATTATTGACTGTGTCCCCTGTGCTGGACGTTACATCCCTGGGACTCTTCCGTAACTACCAATCTGTGTTTCTCAATCCCTTCACCTTTTTCGCCCAGTCTCCCACCCCCCTGCTGCCGGCAACTATTAGGCAGTTCTCTCTATCTCTGAGTCTGTTTCTGTTTTGTTTGTTCATTTATTTTGTGCTCTAGATTCCACAGATAAATGAAACCATGTGGTATTTGTCTTTCTCCGACTGGCTTATTTCACCGAGCATAAGGCCCTCTAGGTTCATCCCTGCTGTTGCAAACGGTAAAATTTTGTTCTTTTGTGGAGCTGAGCAATATTCCATTGCATATATGGACCACAGATTTTTTTATCCGCTCGTCTACGGATGGCCACTTGGGCTGCCTTCGGGTCTCGGTTACTGTAAATAACGCTGCAGTGAACATAGAGGTGCAACTACTCGCTCGAGTTGACGTTTCGGGTTTCTTCGGATTGTAAACCCAGAAGTGGAATCACTGGGTTGTACGACAGGTTCATTTTTAATATCTTGAGGAAATTCCACGCTGTTCTCTACAGTGGCCACCCCAGCCTGCGTTCTCATCCATAATGCAGGAGGGCTCCGGAAAGGAAACTTAACATGTTCGCCTTGGCGGTAGGTAGGGGGGCTCCAAGCAGGGGCCTGTTAACTAGGCTTCCCCTGCGCCCCTTCGTTTGTGGGGAGCCCAGCAGGCACTTGCCTGCCGCGCGTGCCCTGCTCTTCCTCAACCGCCTGCACGCGGCCGATTCCTCCGACATCTCAACCCCCTGCCCCCGCTCTCCTTCGTGGGCACATGAACCTCAAACCCCCACTGCGCTTGGGTTTCACATCCTACCTACTAGCATGTATGTCCCTAATAAATGTTGTACATTTTCTCCTGCTAATCTGGCCTCTGTTAATTTGATTATTAGCCCAGCTAGAAGAACTTAGAAGGCACGAGGAAAAGGTGTTTTTGTTGTTGTTTTTGTTTTTTCGTCCTGACAAAGGGAGTTGGGCTCCAGAGGGCTAATGGGGAGCTGGACGAAACCCCTCTTGTTCTGCGTGGCTGGGCGCTGACAGC
This sequence comes from Mormoops blainvillei, assembly GCA_004026545.1. NCBI lineage: Eukaryota > Metazoa > Chordata > Mammalia > Chiroptera > Mormoopidae > Mormoops > Mormoops blainvillei. The sequence goes on from PVJD01012207.1 coordinate 3,137, forward strand.
GCTTTGTAATGAGAATTTAAAGGCTGGTCTCCAGAGACTGATGAAAAGTATAAGCTGTGTTTTTGTGAAATTTGGTGTTGGTGGGTTAGGGCAGGTTTGAGCTTTTTTTTTTAATATTACCTTTCTTTTTAAATTAACCTCAAATTTGAGTTAAATCGATATTCCCTGGCCTACTCCAGCTCTTCGCTTTTCTTTTTAAATATCCCACAGCATCCCCTTTAATTTTATGGAAAGAGACCTGGAGACAGGAAGGTAGATCCGTGACTGACTGGAGCTACACATTAGTAGCAGAGCCAAGAATACACTGCAAACCCAGGGAGCGGTCGCTGTTTGCTTTGACTGTCATATGCTCTTCGTTACCACCGAAGGGCCCCGTGTTGTGCCAGGACCTTTTCCTGTCCCTGTTGAAGGGCGTGGTTCTGCGTGGAACGAAGACCCGGGGCTTGATTCACTGCCTTGGAGTCTCAGCAATTGCATTATTTCCTTCTCCAATTCACAGAATTTTATAACCCATCATGTGTGTTTTAGTCGATTAGCACAAAGTGGAAAGGGCCTATAGACTACGGATTTCCTGCAGAACCTTCTTTGGTGATTACAAATCCAGTTTCACTCAGTCTTGGCAAGGATGCAGCAAGTAATTCAAGTTCATGGAAGACCTCACATTCCTCTCATGCATTTTCCCCCCCTATTTTGTCCAGTAAATTCAGTATTACTATTTGAATGTGGAATTGCATCTTTTGAGTTATACACACCCCAAAATGCAGGGATGAACTTAGAAATTTAATATTCTTTTTCTAAAGAATCAACTCATTATACCCCAAACCTTTTCTTTGCATCTTATTTACCCAGGCAGCAAGAATCAGAAAAGAAATACTTCCCAAATCAACGTTTCCATGTGCCCGAATTCTAATGCCGACCTGTTCTGTGATCAGATCTCATAGGACTCTTAACACTGCTTGGCTTGTGAGTCTTTGAAAAAACAGTATTAATTTTTTTTTCTGTTTTCCGTCTCCCCTCTTGTTGGCTAATGAACAGTAGGGAGATTTTCTCCCCTCCCTGAGAAGGCTAAAGACAGAACGTTCCAAGCCTGTAGAAGCATTAGCACTACTCAGAATCCAAAATGCGAAAGGTTCGGCATAGTTCACACGGAGTAACAGTTGCCTCGTAGCGTTTTGAAATTGACATGTCATAGACAGCTGTGCTGCTCTTCAGTTTGGTAACACTGATAAACAAGGGCTTGTCATTTAAGGGTAATTATGAATTAATCCATGTGTGATTTTCTCATGGAGCCAAATAAAGGAATCAGCAGTGGGGAGGCGTTCTTTAGTTCTTAATGAGGAAAACAGCGGCAAACTTAGGGTCTCAGCCTTCATCTGGCTCTGCGTGCTGCATCGCTCTTACGGGCGCTGAGCCTGACGGCAGTGCACTTGGGACCATGACATCCTTTCCTCTGCCGCCTTCATGAGCAGTGCTATTAATCACGTAATGTATTCGCACGTGCCAGCCACAAAACACATTGAGATCCTTGGATAGAAAGTGCTGGAGAAAATTATAGCACACCCCTCTCCCAGAGACTTTGTGAGGCACGTGCTAAGTGATCTCGGGCTCATTTTACAGCTAGAGATGTTTGACGGTGAAACCGGCTGACCCAAAGTCATACTGTAAGACAGGAAAAGAACGTAGGTGTTGATTCTTGACGTCTCTAGAAGGCCGCTGGAATAACCTGATAATTAAACAAAGCTGAGTTCATTACTCCCTGAAGTAGGGGGAGCATGCCTTCATCTCAGAAAACAGAGCTTGGAGGCAGGCATTTACAGGGTTTGGAAGTCTGGTTGAAAGCAGGCGGAATTTCAGTGTGAGAATCTGATTGGAATTGTGCAAATGCGAGTTATAGTACTTTAGGATCGGTGGACCAAAGCTTTATAGTCTTGACACTTTTCCTTGGCAAGAATTTTCTGGAGCAAACACTTGTGGCACTTTGCCATCAGAGCCTTAGTTCTTAGTCCTGGTATTTCAGCCACGGGAGAGCAGACCATTGGGCTTCTGATCTGATTAGTTCAGAACTTACCCATCTAGCCACCCACCCATCTGTCCATCCATTTCCCACCACCTATCCGACCGTCATTCACTAAGCACCTCCTATTCGTCAGGCACTATGACGAATGCAGAGATGAATGACAAGTTTTTTGCCCATAGAGACTCACAGTCTAACAGCGGTGACAGGTACCCTAAGAAGTGAATAACAGGTGTGCATGGGGAGAGAGAAGACGAGGACTGGAGGGTGCCACCCTTTCGGGAAGGGCTTCCACTTCCAACTCTCAGCAGGCCCCCTGTATTTGGCAGGCCAGGGATTTTCAGCATTGGCTACATTTTAACCTCACCTGGAGATTAAAAAAAATAAATAAAAAAGGAACGGTGGTCCCACGCAGACCAACGAAAGTCAGAATATCTGGCCCAGGGCATTTAATGCCCCCATAATTCTCCTGTGTAACCAGGATTGAAAATGCCTGCCACGGGGATTGCGGTGCCATCAAGGTTTTCAGTGAAGATGATGCCGAGTTTTGAAGCGTGTACGGGTGAGGGTGACTGCCAGAGGACAGAAGCCGCTGGAGGTGGGGCGACCAGGCACTTGTTGCCACAGGGAGGCTGTGGCTTGAATGAGGCGAGGGCAGGGAGTGCCGGGAGGACGGATTTGTTTCAGAGCTGGGTTTGGTGCTGCGTTGATAGCGCCATCAGCCCATTCACGTCCATGACAGTGTCCGGCAAGCACATACGGTAGGTGCCTAAAGAAGCATTGGAGCGTTACGTGCTATTATTCACCACGGGGACGGAAGCGCCACCGTGGGCAGGATCGGTCTGCTGGGAAAAGAGTTGGGGCTTGGAAGTCAAGTCATGGGACTGGGTCTTGATTCACTTCGATGGTCCCTCTGAGCTAAGTAGGGCCCCGAACTGCTCTAGGGCTCAGCCCATGAAGACCCTGCTTTCTGCTGGGCACTCTCCCAGGGACATTCTGTGACAGACGAGATCACCGCTGGGAAAGGGCGCTGAACATTATAAGGAACTCAGGTAACAAAGTGGGCCCAAATTCAGAGACATCCCTATGACGGGGACCTCAGCTGCCACCACCCCGGAAATCATGCAAAGGCCCCTCCCAAAGGCTTGGTCTTTGGGGCCTCAGCCCTTGGTTAAACTCATAGCGCTCATCCTTCACCTCTCCTACGTCACCCCCTCGCCCCACAATGCAAAGCGTGGCAGGCAGTGTTCGGGAGTGGCCTGTGCCCTGGAGGTCAGTAGCCCCAAACTCCGATGTCGTTCCTTGGTGACCTCTGTTCTGGCCACTGTGGAACGTGGCTGTCCCCTGACCTTGTTTGTATATTTTGTAGTAACTGTCATGATCTGTAATTACTGTCGCTGATGTAGGGTCCATGAGGGAAGATACCGTGCCTGTCTTGTTTTCAGTTCTGCAGTACCTACCCAGGCCCCCAAAGAGAGGCGTGCTGTGTAAATGTGCCTTAAATGAGTTATTTTTATTGTGTGCCTACCATGTTCCTTTTAATTAATACACTTTATCATGTGCCCTCTGGGAAGAGAGCCCAATGCTAGGGACAGAGGAGGTACAAATATAGTGGAGTTATTGGGTCCTACATTATAGGAACTTGGACAAGTCTTTTTACCTGTCTGGAACTTACCTATGATCCTTTGTAAATTGTAGGGTTCTATGCAAAAAAAAAAAAAAAAAGAAAAGAAAAATTATAGCATTTTATGTAGAATTGTGCACCTGAAACCTGTATAATTTTGTTAAGCAGTGTCACCCCAATAAATTCAATTAAAAAAAGAGTGTGACCTTTTATTTCTTCCACACACTCGTGGTCCCTGCACGGCACCTCTCATGGAGCACAGAAACTGCCGGGGAGCCGTTCGGTGGCTTCTCCAACCCTTTGCCCTGAAATAGGACTCCCTCCCCCCCGCCCACCCCTCGGCCCCTGGCCCCAGACATTTATCAAATCTGCCTTCAGAGCGTGTAGCTGTGTGAGTCACCCAAGAGACCTTCCTAGATACACTTTCGATGGCAGAAATACAAACTGTAGGTGACCTATTTTGAAAACCCTTCTTCATTAAGCACATAGCTTGTGAAGTGAGCTTTAGGGGCCGGGGCCCCCGCTGGACCACTTGGGAAGAGGGCAAAGAACAGCAGAGGTGAAGTTAACCCCAGGGCGCTTTCAGGCTTTCAGTTGGGAGGGAGAATTGTACCAAAGGATGTGTCGTTATAAATGTGGATAATTCTCTGGAGGGAGGGTGAGTTTCTATGAAAATGTGTCACAAAGGGGCCTGGCTTAGATTGTGGAGGCAAGACATCTTCTCTGGGAGAAGACGAGCAGTTAGCGGAAGCGGGAAGGCTGTTCACGGGGCTGGAGGTGGGTGCGAGGGGAGACGAGGGGACCTTCTGCGCCGGGGAGTGGCCCATGCTAAGGTCCTGGGGTGGAAAGACTTGCGGCGCTCACGGGACCGGAGGCCGAGTCACCGCGGTTGGAGAGGACAGGACGAGGTAGGAGACAGCGGCAGCTCGTGCTGGGAAGGTGGGCAGCGGCCAGAAAGGTGGGCTCCGGGCCTTTAACCTGTGATTTGTGGGAAGCTGCTGATGGTGTTTGTGATGACGTTCCCATCATCAGGTTGGGGTTTGGAAATGTCACTCAGCTTGCTTTGCAGGAAATATGCTGGAGGAGGGTGAGGGTGTAGGAGGACAGGCCACTCGGAGGTGGGCCATAGCAGAAGCCCCCACAAGAGATGGAGGCAGCGTGGATTAGGGGATGACAGAGGGCACAGTGGGACGTGGACACGGGCTTGCCCTTCACTGAGACTGAGGACGCTGGAGTAAGATCGGTTCCAGGGGTGGGCTGCGAGGTCAATGTTGCCCACGGTTGAGACCGAGGTGCCTTCTAGCCGTCCAGTTCACGATTTCGCCGTTCGGGAAGCATGCTGCTGGGGAGCTCAGAGGAGAGGTTTGATCTCGAGGATCTCAGGGACTAGAAGTGCTAGTGGAAGACATGGTCTGGGTGCAACTGCCTACGGAGAGAACAAAGACTAAGGCAAGCAGGTGGGGGACACCGTCGGGGGGACTCTGTTGGGGGCGCCCGCTAGGGGAAGAAGAGCAGAAGAGGCAGAGATCCGAGATGAGGGAGGACGGCGGGGGCAGTGGGGTGTGAAGGAATCCCTGGGAAGGAGGGCCTTTCGCTGCAGGGTGTCCGGGGCCGTCAGGCAGCTCAACCACTAACAGGTGTTTTTGGATTTATCATTGTGTAAGTCCAATGCTTTTTCAAAGGCCTGTTGGCCACAGAAGCTGTAATGGTGGAAGTTCTCGTGAGTGAAAAGTGAGAAACTGGGTGCAGACGACTCATTCCAGAGGTTAGCCGTGGAGGGTAGCAGAGGCATTGACTGCTGTAGGGTGATGAAACCATTTCTTTTAAAGATGGGATAATCTTGTACAGTCGTAGATGGGAAGGGGCCGATTGAAAGGGAGAGGCCCATTTCTGTGGGGGAAAGGGGGTCTCAGCAGTGGGGCCAGGGGGCGTTCCAAACTAGGGCCTGGGAGAGGGGCACCCCATCTAATACGAAAAGAAAAGCAAGGTAGAGGGTGGGTGTGCTTGTTGGGGGGTTCATCGGTTATTTCTTCCGCGTAATCATTTACTCGTTGTAACTCTTCCATTCCTAGGCTTGAGGGCTGGGAAGGGATTTTTCCCACGTATGTTTTTTCTTTTTCTTTTCAAGAGTGCTCACAGTGTGCTTAAACCTCCGTTTCCTTCATGTTGATCTTCCCAGCAATTTCATTCACGTTTCTTAAAATTCAAATAGTCATTCATGACCTCCTCTCTCGAACGGCGGTAGATTGCTTGCTCCCTCTATGCGAGCCCCTCTCACAAAATATTTATGGTGTTTTCAAAAGGAAACAAGATGAAGAGATGTATAGTTTTTTCAGATATTACACATCCACGACAAGTGATGAAAACGCAGTATTTATAACTGTACCTTTACTTCTCAGATTAAAATAAGAAACCTTGCTGGTTGCAGGGGAACCAATTAACATGCAATTATGTTGAAAGCAATTGCGATTTTGGGGAAGGGACCGAGAAAATAGAAAGGTGGGCAGTGTAAAATATATAAAACCTTAGTTCTTTCTGTTGTTTGAGACTCTAACCTGCTGTGACAGGAAGCCTGCCTGGAATTCTAATCACCCCTGTGTCCAAAATCAACCAGGTGTACAATCTAGCGAGAGCATTACGTGCAATTTAATTGCTGCGCCACCGATCAGCACCATGCAGGGGCCAGCCATTTTGTTTCCAAGACAACAGAGTTGGACTTTGAAATTATCGATCCAGTCGCTCCGGTGACACTGTACGGTGAAATTCAGCGCACGGAGCACAATGTGACCATCATTGGTGATCACCTGTCGTCTTGGTCTTCCCACTTTAGCGTTAGTTCTGTGTAATCCCAACTCTTTCTAGTTCAGGTGAATCCTTCCTGCTGATCATCTTTGTGGGGAAGGTGGTTTAACTCTAATGTTTCCTTTCTCCCCCTTCAATATCTGAGAAATAGGTTGCCCAGGAGAACTTAGGAGTAGAAGAAATGTCCTTTCTCTCAGCTACTCTTCGTCTTCATCACCAACTCCCACCGTTTCCTTTAAAAAAAACAAACAAACCAACACCAACAACAACCACAACAAATGACCAGGCTGCAAAAAACAATGGCTGAAGGAGAGACCGGGCCCCATCCCCTTTCTGCCCCGGCCAGCCATGCGATACAGTTCTGAAGAGCCCAGCAGATGTTTTCCTCAACCTGAGCGCTGAGTGACATGCTAGGTTCTTCCTGACTCGTCCTGTGTTACGGTGACGCCGACCTGGGACATTTCTCCCAATGGTGGTGGCAGACCCCATTAGGTGGGCACCCTCTTTCCTCCTTTCCTTTCCAGCAACTGCTTGCTCTGGGATCAGGCCACCCGCAGTGGTGAGGTAGGGACAGGGGTGTGCTCCGTTCCAGCAAATGGAACTCTATGCTGTCCGGCGACGACACCTCCCATTCCCAGAGAGGAGGACGGAGACCCTGGCAAAAAGACTTTCTTCCTGCTCTGTGAATTTATTCCTGAGAAAAGTCTCACAGAAGTCTAGAAATGAAAGCATGGTCATATATTCATGAATTATGCCCAGTAAAAATAATAATCCAGTTTTTTGAAAACTGGGAATTTGCTGGGAAGCTGGACTGGTTCTGTCGGTTGAAGGAAACCTAGTTTCCTTCATTTCCACACCGCAGACATTTCTTGATTACTGACGTTGCCCCTGGTGCTCTGATAGGCGGGGGGGCGCAAATCCCAGCTCCCAGCTCTCTCGGAGGAGGAAGGACGGTTGAAGGGCTCGGGGACATGGGACATGCAGAGTGGAGGAGGAAAACACAGGATGCCCTGGGAGCTCGGGCAAGGAAGTGCCTCGCCGTGGAAGAAGGGGGCACTTTCCTTCCGACTTTAGAGAGCAGGCGGCACCTGGAATGAACCTTGACGCGAGCACTGGCTGAGCTGGAAAGGGGAGGAAGAGAGTCCGGGAATGAGGAAAACGTATGCGCAGAAGCACTAAGGAGCACTTACGTTTGGAGAATGGCAGGTCGCTGGGGATGGCTTCAGGCTGAAGTTCCACTCATGTTTGTGATGGGACAGACCACCATCAATGTCAGGTTGCAGGAGAAATTGTCCTGGAGGGGATTCAACTCCAATTTGACTTTGAAAATGGCCATGAGGAGGGCAGACAAGGGGAGAGATCAGAGCATGCAGCTAAGGATGGGCGTGGTGGGTGGGGATGGGAGAAAGTGGACTAGGGTGCTTGGCACGGGGAAGCAGAGACAAAGGCATTATCTTGCCAACCAGAATCGATTGGTGCTGGCTGGCTGTGTCTACAAGGACCCTGACAGGGACTCAGTGCTGTGGAATGATGCTGGGATCGCTTTGTAATGTCTACCAAGGGCAAAGGTGAGGGAGGCATTGTCCATGGGCCATATATTCCATATCCTGCTATAAACAACCTACTGATAGAATTTATGAAAAAAGGTGTCCTTATAGGATGTTCTTGAGAAGGCTTGGAGACTTGGTTCTTTTTTCCATTTCCTAGCTCATTGAAAAACACTGAGTAATTTTTCTTCTCTTTGCTTCATTTTCTTTCTTAATCAAAATCATTGAAAAATACTTTCCCTTACAAGATAAAGTAGATGGGGTTTTGCTGTACACACAAACATACGTGTGTGTGTGGTTTTTAGGATAAGCTCCTGTTATAAGCAGCAGAGAAAAACATTTTTAAGATCAGAAAGGGATTTAAGCGTCCTCTTTGTCCACTGCTTTATTTTACAGATGAGACCGCCTGGCTTAATGTGATGCTACTGGCTGCCCCCGGTAAAGCTGATAGCGCACTCGTGAGACTCAGCCATTCCACACGGAGGTACGTACTCCCCAGTCGCGCTTCTCAGAGCTTTCGCTGATATGCCATGTGTTGCAAATGTTAATGCTGTATTTTCCTGTGTATAATGTGCACCTGTGTTTTTGCACGCATTATACACGGGATTATTATACCCCATGGTATGTACTCATTATACCCATGTATAATGCACATCCTTGTTTTCCTCTCAAAAATTTGGGCAAAAAATTGTGCATTATACACGGTAACTATGGTATTACCCTTAAATGCAAATATCGGCTCCCCACGTATTACCAGCAACCTATGGATGAGACGAACTGTAGTTTATTCTGGACTGCTGACACGGAGCTCTGGCAGCACGTCGGAAGGGGAAAGGTGAGACCAGAAGCCAATGGCAAAGGGAATTTAGGTTTGATTAGGATGCGACAGTCCAGGAGTGGTGGGGGCATCAGGGGGAGGATGGCGAGGCAAAGGATTCAAAGAATCTTGGTGTGCGGACGGTGCGGGGATGCTTTCCGTGGAAGGGTGGGTGAGTCTTCCAGGAAGCGCCTGCAGGGAGCACTGGGATAATTTGAGCAGGAGAATTGGGGAAGTAAGGTAATGGTAACGGAGTGGAAGAGCAAGGCTGTGTTCCTGGGGGCAGCAGGGTGTGGTCTCCGCTGCCAGCTTCCCCGAGACTGGGCGTGGATGGTCCTGGCTCTTGCATCACAGCGTGCACTGCCCGCAACACGTGAGGCAGCTCCTGGGTGCGATGGACCTGACCGGGGGCTCGGTCAGCCCAGGCCCTGACCTGGCCAATCTGAGGGCAGGAGACGCACCTTCCTTGGCACACCCGTAAGCCATCTGTGCCCTGCGTGGTCGGCATAGCGGCTTAGCGGCTCTTAGTGAAAGAGATAAGCACAAACATTTTCATGGCAGCATCGTTCGTAAGGACAACATGATTGGAAGTAACCCCACCGTCCATCGACAGGAGAATGAATAGATAAATTGTGGTCTATTCAAATAAAATGGGATATTGTGTAGCAGTGCAGAGGAAGGAGTCACAACTGCATAATCAGTTACACATATCGATGTATGACTCGTAAGCACACTCTCGAGGGAAAAAGCCAAGTTGCCAAAGATGACAAACCTTTATACACACGAAGCACTTCCCCAGGCCGGCTGGCACGGAGACCTGTGAGAAACAGAAGGAGACGCGTGAGAGAGGTGCACGCTGAGGGTGGTGGTCCTGCACCCTCACCGCCTGGGAGGGGTGCTCAGGACACAGCCGTGGCAGGGCTGTGCTGCTTTCTGAGTGGAAGGCTTAAATAAGGGAGTGGCTTTCTCCCACCGATTTGTCCCAACAAATCAGGCGGAGATCTGGGTGTTCATTCCTCTGCAGGAAGGCACCCAAGCCTCAGCAATGATGCGGGGAGTGTGTGTGTGTCTGTCTCTGTGTCTGTGTGTGTGGTGTGTCTCCTGGACCCCAGGGGACAGCACAGCCGTGGGGATTTGGTCTGTCAGCGTCGGTGCTGCCACTCAGAGCCAGGCTGTCTGCTGCAGAGAGGCCGGTGGCTGTTGCCACTCTCCGAGGACACCATCCTGGGGAATGGGTGGAGACTGGTGGGAGCGGAAGGGAGATTTGAAACTGCTATTGTTTTACGAGACAAGACCATTCGTTGTCCCTTGTGAACTGAGAAAGCGATCCGATTTTGGGATCTGGGGCTCTAGGTTGCCTGAGTGACAACTTCCCAAGCCAGAGATCGGATTCGGGCCACCACAGTTAGGCTATCCTTAGAACATTTAGATAATACACATGAAGCAAATAGGAAAAACCCCAGGGTCACATGCCAATTTGCACTTAGATGTTCAGTAGAAACACTTGCTGGATTCCTGCTGATTTTCACAGTGAGTTTGGTGGCGTTTATCCACAGTAGCTTAGCTCAACGAATCTACCACTTAGCCCTCCCCAGCACAACTGGGTTGGGGGCAGGGACAGAGAAGTGAGAACTGCGTGAGGTTGGGATCAGCGTGCCCCCACCTTGACGCTGAACCAGTGCAGGGGGCCCAGCCAACTCACTGCGATGAACATCCCAGGAACAAAGCAATTAGTCTCAGCGTCTCTATTTTGCAATAACCTTAAAATGCGAAAGTAATTACTTCCTAATTCTTTAGTCAATATGGAAACCCCCTCAGCCCTGAGCTAGGCTGAGCCTGGCGGTGTCATTCTAAACCCTCCCAAGTGCTTCATTAACCTGTTGTATGCCAAGCAACTTGGCTGAAAAAGTCACCAAGTGCTTTAATATTATTACAAGTTAAAATGCTTGCTGCCTTTCTCAGTATAAATGCACACCTATCAGATTTGTTGGGGTACGCGGGCATCTGATGTAGATGGGGGAGCGATTTCTTCTTTGACCTCTTAACCTGACTCGGCCTCAGCCCTCACACACCATGGATTTATGGCCCCACAGGTCCGCCATGTGGCTCTGCAGAGGGAGGCCTCGGTCGTGCATTTTATGGGGGTTTGGACTCCAGGGAGGATGGTGCGTTTGGGAGGCAAGGCTCCTGCTGGGACGCTTCATCCCACGGCGACATGTCGCTTTCCGACTGGGGGCCGGGAGCACAAAGATGAAATATCTCCGTAAGAATGGGCTGCATGGCCTTTAAGATTATTTTGCGAAAAGTTGACTCTCAAACAAAAGTGATCAAGTGAAAATCAGCCACTGAAAGGGAAGGCATTTTCTATAATGCCCTTTACTTAGAATTTTGGAAATAGAGAGAGACTTGGTATATTACAGAAAGTACTTTGAAATATTCAGCTTGGATTAACAAAGACCAGCAGTGACACTGCATGCAAAAAGCTTGAAGTCCTGACGGGGGGAAAAACCCCCACAAACAGAAGAGCTCACTTGGAAAAAAAACACATCCCAACTATGACATTAATTACTAATCTGCCATCTGTGTCCCCCCCGTTAGCACAAGCCCCTAATTTCCTAGTTACTTGACGTGGCACTAATGATTTCCAACTTGAAATGTGTTCATCAGGGTGTGAATAAATTCTAGGGGCGGGGGCTGGGACTTCCTTTCATGCATTTCTATAGTCTCAGGGCCTAGATCAGGATCCAGCTCACAGGACACATTATGGGTTTCATTGTGTCTCCCCCACATTCATGTGTTGAAGATTTAACTCCCAGGTACCTCCAGAGTGTGATCCTCTCTGGAGCTAAGGCCTTCACAGAGGTAGTTGAGTTAATGGGAGGTCAGTAGGGTGGGTTCTCCTAACGTCGCCCGGCTGACATCTTTATTAGAAGAGGAAACGTAGACACAGACATGGACAGAGGGAAGCCGATGTGGAGACAGAGGGAGAAGATGGCCGTGCCCACGTCGAGGACAGTGGCCCGGGACAGACGGGCCTCTGGTCCGCAGACTCCGAGGGAGCCAACCCGGCCCGCACCCTGACCTCAGATGTGCGGCCTCCGGGACTCTGACAAAATAAATTTCTGTTATTGAAGCCATGGTATCTCTAGCAACCCAAGGCTGTACAAATGCTTAATAAGTATTTATTCCGTTAAGAAATAGCGTGGAACAGTTTCTTAAGGATAAGAGGTAGTGCTATGGTAGAGAAAAGGAAAATGGGTGATAATTTCTCTACGGAAACTTCAAGTTGGCATGGAAACAGAACATTGAATCGATCGGACACAAACAGACCGCCAGTACATTCCTGCCTGGGAGGAGAGGCCGTCCAGGGAGTGTGAGAGCGGCCATGTCCTGATACTTGGGGCTCATCCCTCCCAACAAAGAAGACAGCTCGCGGGTCAAAGACAGTGATCTGAATGTCAAAGGGAGTGACTCTCATCTTGGGGTCAGCAGTGATCACGGGGGCTGGAGAGAGCCAGGCATGCACACTGGCCTTGGGGGGGGGGGCGTCCAACCGCAGCCTGGGGACAGAAAAGGCAGGACCAGTTCCGTGACAGGGCAGTGACAACAGGCTCTGCTCCACGCGGCTGGGCAGAGGCAGGGGCAGGGTGTTCACAGGACATGGAGGGAGCCTCCGGCCATGAGGGCACGCAGAGCTCTGCCTGAATGAGTAAGACATGAGCCAACCAGGCACCGAGGCCCGCCGCCGGCTGCGGACAGCAACATCGCCGTTTGGATTTAACACGCGGGGGACACAAAAGCAAGCGACGTTTCCGACCTGCCTGAAAGCCGGTCCTCTCAACAGACAGGGTAACGCCAGCTGCCGAGGACAAAGGAAAAGCAGAACTGATTAGGCCCTGTTTCACTTCCACATTCTTCACCCATAAAAAAAAATCTCGAAATTGGAAAGTTCAAACAAGCACCGTGAGAAGGGACCACAGTCCGTACGAGGTCAGGGGCATCAGTGAAGAATTAATTGTTTTTAATGGGGTCGGATCCCAGGCCCGGACGCATCACTCCCCTCAGCTGCAAGGTGGGTGTCTGACCGTCGTCACCAGTCATTTCCGAGGAATAATGGCGACTGACAAAATGAACTAGTTTTAAGAGGCACAATGTTGTATCTGTTTTCCAACGCAGGGGAACGATCATTTGTAAAAGTGTTGCACCATCAAGCTGACCATTGACTTTTGTTACTGTTATTTTTATTTTCTACCATTAAAAGATCTTTATTGCAAAGCTACATATATTTTCAAATGAAAATATAATCTTTCAGGAGAGACTAAAATATAAAGGTTCACGTAGAGGAAGACTACTATATAAATAATGCTTACAAAAGACCGAGAAATGTAGTTTGAGGAAAACTCGATTTGAGGAAAAGAGGTACCTCTTAAGGACGGCATTTCTTTCATTGCCGCAGAGAGAGGACCTGAATGTTTTGTGACTGTTCCGAAGCCCCTCATTCCTTGATGTGTCCCGGGAAGCCTCACGTTCTGTTTACATGTTCCTGTTTACATTTGGAAGGACTGCCCGTGCCTGAGCTGGCCACTGTGTGCAGTATGGGGACGGGGAGGCACCTCAGCGCTGCGGGGGGTGGGGTGGCTGGCTCCCCTACAGCCACAGGGCTCAGGGGTCTGCAGGTGAGGCGGAGGTGGGCCGTGGGCAGCTGGGGGGGCCCAAGTGGAGAGGCGGGAACAGCGCTGCTGCCTTAAGACCCAGGTCCACTCCTGGGGAGGGGACCACCAGCGCTTATGAACTCTTGGCCTCCGGGCAGGTTTGGAAAAACTCCCCGTGAAGTGGTGATTTTCGCGACCTCTTCCTGGGACATGAGGGTCTCCAGCATCTCTGCCCTCCCCTCCTCTTGCCCGGAGCTTTCTAATCCTTCTTCCTTCAGTTCCTGAACCAGGGAAGTCATTTCCTGCCCAGCAGCCAGTAGGTCGGGGCCCCCTTCTGTCAGCGTCCGTAAGGCGGGGTGTATGTAATGTTACTCCTTCCTGCATCTGGCCTCGGCCAAGGGTGACTCCATCCTCTCGCACCCCTCTCTCGCTGTGCCCGACTTGTCAGTGAGTCAGCATTCCTCCTCAATCTGTGTGGCTGGGGCTTTTGTGAGCTGCCATTTCGTGTCTTCTGTAAAGTTGGCTCCAAGCAGACCGAACAAGTCTGACTACACATACAAGACCCACCAAGAGGCCGGTGACAGGTGGACATGCCCGCATCTCCCCCTGGAGGATGTGGAGAGTGAGGAGGGGGCTCAGGCCATTGGGCGGCGGCTCCACCTACCACCACGCCCCCCTTCCCAAGGACGGGCCCAAAGCCCAGCTCCGCGGAGGACCACGGCCGCTCCGTCTGCACAGGAACGGCCCGGTCACCATGGAGCCTCCCGCCACAACATTCCACCCGGAATTGGCCAGCAAGGGCACTCCGGATTGCTTGTCAGTGACGTGGTTGGGATGGGGGGACATTTGTCAGTAAAACGTCCTTGCCTGACTTTTATTATTAAACAGAATGTTAAGCAGATGGCTTGCAAGCACCGCGGAAAGAGAGTGGCAGTCCCCAGTTGTCATCCATTGTCACCATCCGTCGGTCCATGCATTTTCATCAAATCCCTGTCCCCAGAAGCGATGCCTGCCAAATCAAGCTCGCTTTCTTTTTGGAAAGGTCACCCACGGGTGGATCAGGGGCGCATCGGCGGCATATTGACCTTGGTTCCAGGAAGATATTAGTGTCTGACGGTGACCGTCTGCTGGCGAGTCACTCGTTCCTTCGAGCACAGCAGGGCCCGAGGTGAACTTGCAGTCTCTCCAGAAGCCCTTCCTGTTTATGCCTTAGTTCCAGGGACCCCCAAGCAGCCGGTCTTCTCAGATCGAAGCCTCTTTGTTGTCCTCCATTCTTGGTTTCTGTTTCGCCGCTGGGCTATGGTGACAACGTCTTACCTTCCCCTCACTGCCGCGGACCATAGTCTGTGCTCAGCCAGACTTACCTGGAACCAGATCTGAGTGTAACTTGGCTGGCCCTTGAGTAGCCACGGGATAAAGTCGCAGCTCCCAACCCAAGACCCTTCACTCCTTGCTTCCTGGGCAAAACAGTTTCCATCCAAGACACCGCACACAGCCTGTGCTTTTGCCGCCCTGAGCGTTTTGTGGTTTTCATTTCAGCTCTCCATACGTCCAGTTCCTTGCGCTCACAGTGTTATTCTTTTTCTCCTATCTACGTCTGATTTCCTTTCCTGCCTGGCAAACTCCTACGCATACTTGAAAGCCAAGCCGATGCCACCTGTGTGTTGTAGTGAAAGGATTTCTTTTAAACAGATGTACCTCTTGGTCCAAACCAACGGAAACGCGTGGCTGTCCCACCTGCCTTGTCCCTTCGATGAATCCTGAGACCGGGCCTCTTACACTGTGGCCTGGCCTGCGTCTGAATGCTACAGATGAGGCTGTGACCATTGACCCCCACTGGCTCGCTCCAGGGACGGTGGCCCGCCCAGCCCCAGGCAGTGTCCTGGAGGGCGTTTCGGGCAAAGATGGGCTAGCTTTTGTCATGATGACTGTAGAGAGGATTCTCACATTAAGTGGACGGTTTTACTGTTGATAAATCACCTTGAAGATCTTCACCAGCTCTAAGAATTGGTGATTTTATAGCACAAAATGTTTGATGTTTTCTTGTATGGCTATATTCCCTTGATTTAGCCGAAAGTCTTTGTCATTTATATATGTGTTTTGGGCCACTGTTAAATTTTCTTTATGGATCTGTTTGAAGTAAATGGGTCATTCCTTGCGGCTTGGACGGCTTGCGTCTTACATGGATTATCCAGGCTTTGATGTTTGTTTTGGCAGAGAAAATCTCCCGAAGAGCACTGTGGCAGTGACACGGCTCTCACACACACTGTTCTCTGTCCTCCATAGAAATAGCCTTTCCGGCTGGATCTAGAACAGCCTCTCTGACCTCCCGGTGCCCCTCCGCCCCCCAGCCCAGAGTTTGGTGTGACAGAATTCTAAATACGCCAGCAGTGTGATGATCCGTGGAAACCGTGTGTGTCCTCAGTGGGTGTTGCCCCTCCTCTTTCTCCTGGTGTCTGATGGCTGTAATGCCAATGTGATGACAAGGCACTGCCAACCCCAGAGGCCAGTGTGATGGCCCAGGGGTGAACGAGCCTGTGTCCCCCCACGGGGAGATCCCACCATGGCAGCCCAGGTCACGAGAGGGAAAGCTTCAGTCTGGTGTGAGCTGCTGTAATTTTGGATCTTCATCTTGTCAATCAACAAACACTGTATCCTGAAAAATACAACAAGTCTGTCTTTGTTTCCCTCTTCTGCAGCCACAACCCCCGCCTTCTGTCTATCGTATTGGCCGTTTTTGTTCTGACACGTAAACAAATAGAACTGTATCTTGAAAGCAGCTGAGACTGATGGGCCCTGGAGCCTGGATACAAATGTTAGAATAAAGGAGCTTGGCATGTGGACAAGGAGGGAAGAAAAGGGGGCAAGCAGTGATTGGGCACCTACTGTATACCAAGTACTATGTCAGGTGCTCGGCACACAACACCCCATTTAATCCTGACTTTGATGGATTGTTATTTCCATTGTGTAGCTAGAGAAACAGACTTAGCGGGAGGGTTTGGCCACTAACTAATTGGGGGTGGAGCTGTAGTTTTGCTACAGCTCTGATCTCAGAGCCAGGATGGGGTGATGTGAGGTCTGGAGTGGGGACTTCGGGGTGGCTCACTATGGGCTTCTGTTCATTGGTGGGCCTCCCGGGGAAAGTGATACAAGGACCCCAGGATGCTGTGCCCCTTCTGCAGGAGACAGAACCCTTGCTTTAAGTTAGGAGCATCCATGCGCCTGGGCCCTGGCCTTGGATCCTGGTTCACGTTCAGTGGAGAGAGGCTGATTTGAGGGCGGTGCAAGCTGATGGGGTTCAGATGTTCTCCAACATTTTCTTACCCAGGTCCCTGGAAGAGCGGGCAGTGAAACTGGAGAGAGAGGGCTGCATCCAGGGAGCTTAAGTCACAGCTGCTGCACCCCAAGGCCACAGTGAGGGAGAAAGACGCCCGGAGAACAGTGCCACCATGTGGTAGAGGGGAGAATAGCAGAAGCTGGGAAGCCAGACAGTGAACTGGGGTGCAGCGGGGGCAGCTGAGGGGAGCTTGGGGGAGGTGGAGGAAGGAGAAGGCCTGGAGGTAAAGGTAGGGTGGACCAGGGCTCATTTCCCTGCCCCCCACCCACCACAGGACTAACAAGGGCTCAGTGGGAGGGTTGCCTGAGACTTTACTTATTTCTAAGCCTGGGGAATGGACAGTTTCTAGGAGACACTGGAGAAGATACGAGCTGGAGGTTGTAGAGGCCAAGTCTTTGCACAAGCAGGAAAACTGAGATTGCTTCTCCCTGAGTGAGGCCCGTGGACACACCCAGCTTCCCTCAACACCCCGGGCCCCAGCAGGTGTAGGAGAGATTCGCCTGGAGGCTGGGCAGTGCTGAGAGCAGAGTGAAGAAGGGAGCGGGCTGGGGGGATGCGGGTGCAGGATCCTTGGTGCCTGGAGCCTGGGGTCTCCCACCGAGCCCGAGCCACTCAAAGCGGGGATCAGGCCACACACAGTGGCTGGTCTTGGCGACTTGGGTCTCCTTTGTGACCTTTGCACCCTCACACTTTGGGAAAGTAATCTCGTGATTGTCCTACAGCCAAGAGGATGTTTTGCCCTCATTGCCTTGCTAATGAGGTAGGAGGTCTGCCCATTAGTGTCCCTGGAGGCCTTGGGGCACCACGGAGAATGGCAGCAGGGAGGGCTGGCCCCAGCTGCTCTGCGGGGGGCTACTGGGCACAGTGACAGGACCAAGGAGGGGGTCTGATTGAGGACCATGACGACGACGTCGAGGTTGAACTTTTCTGAGCCCAAATTACGTCCGCGGAGAAAAGGCACCCTCCTCGGCCTCCAGGGCGGTTCCTTCTGTGAGTAGCAAATCCCCTCCAGCAAGGGGGGCAGAGAAGGCTGCCACCAGTGGGCAGAAATAAAAACCCCATTTCTTCCCCACCCTGAAAGGTGTAGCTTAAAAAAAAAATCAGCATCTATTTTCCGCACTCTCCTTAATTAGGAGAGTCACCGAAGCCGGGCCTCCCAGGGCCCTCCCTGCCCTTTGTGATCCGTTGCATTTTATGGCGTTCACGGGAGCTGCCGCCCGGGGTCAATCCACAGCCGTTTCTCCTCCCTCAGCGTTTTTGCGCGCTGCGCGCTGCCCCGTGTATTAAGCAATATTTTAGTGCCCCCTCTGACCTCTACCGCTTAGACTGGCCTTTCCTCATTACCCGTCCTCCCGTTGGACCGCGACCTACAGCTAAGGTCAGAGGCGATGAACAGTGCTTGTGAATTTCCCCCAAAGGATCACACGGAATGTCCCAGGACGTGGACGTCGGCGCTGTGCGTGCGTTTGGGCCGATGCCTCCTCACCCGACATAATCTTAGTCGTTGGTTTGGTTACAGTGTTAAGTCATCCCAGGTTCGCTCGTTAGGATCGCGACTCCCCGCTGGGTGCCGCTCAAGTTCCGGGCACACTAAGCCATCCGACGCGAGGGAAATCGCTGGATTTCTCCCTACGCCCACTTTTCCCCCGCTGCGCCACCCCACTGATCAGCACGCGACCTCTCTCACTGACACGTGTCCTCAGTGGTGGAAGTCGAAATCGGAAGGGACCGGCTTCCTGTGGTCTCTCCCGGGGACGGGTCCTCTCACGGCTTTGAAAGTGTTCAGGTCCGGCGCCGTTGGTCAAGGTCTGCCTTGGAGAGGACATTAAAGGCCCATCGCGTGGCCGCCGTCACCTCTCTGAGCCGAAAGGGGAAGAGACGCTAGGTTACCGGGTTTGGCATCTGATAGTCTGTGTTTATTTCTAGAACAACTTCTCAGTGCGAGTCAGACCTGGGAGTCGGATGGGCCCCCTCATCCCCAGTGGCTCTGAGGTGAGGACTCCGCTTGGGGGCGCGCCAGTCCCACGGGGCCAGTGTCGTGAGCCCCCTGAGCTGTACCTGAATCTTCATCTCTTCCTTCTGGGACTGGGCCTCCTCTTCTGGCTTCTAAGCCGGTCCCCATTCTTGCCCTGGTGACCGCTCCTCCAGTAGAATTGCTTTGCAAAATATGACACTCCTCAGCCTTTGGTCCCTTAGTCCTGTCTGTCCACCCGCAGTGCAGAGTCTAGAGCTTGACCCGCAGAGCCCAGAGCAACTCATTTCCCTGGGAAAATTCTCCTCCTGGCCCGCTGGCAGCCGGCGGCTTCTCTCCGGAATGTCTCAGGCTCTGGCCTTCGGAGCTGGGCCGGAGCCAGTGCGCGAGGCGAGCGCCCACTCCGGGACCCCGAGACCTTGTCGGCTGCCTTGGGCTCTTTATTTCTACGAGGGGGGTGTGATGGACAGTTGGCGGAGAAGCTTCAAGGAAGCAGCAGCTGTCAAACACTCAGCCCTGCCCGGGACGGTGGAAGGTCTCAGGGTGGTACCCGACTTACAAGCTGACCGGTTCGCTGGCAACCGTCCCCACGGATACTGGCTTTTTACAAAGGCCCAAGCCTTCCGGGCCAGAGACAAGTCGTGTTGTTACAGCGGTGGCAGTAGTCAGAGGCTCCGCTCTGAGGCTGTTTCCCCGAGCTCCACTGGCCACAGGACAAAGCCCCCAGGGCCAGCGGACCCTGCACGTGCAGCGCGTTTTTCTGTGGGTACAGACTCTGACCTCGGGGGACGCCACTTTTGTGTAACGGGCAGGAAGCAACCCCTCCTGCGCTCTGGTGGACGATTAACGCTGTCGTCCAAGGATATGAGCTCTATTACACAATATCCTTGAGAAGACGGCCCAGGACAAAGGCTGTCCAGACCGTTTGCAAGATGTGAGGCGTGTCAGAGAGCCATTCAGGACGCTCTCTGCACACAGGACCTGCTCGGGCGAGCTCAGCCGGCTGGAGCTGTCTCTACGGCAAACGCAGGCCTTAGGGCGGCAGCCAGTACGTAGCGCGTACCCAGCAGAGCGGCAGCTATGAGAGGCTGGATGTTTGCTCGAAAGTAATGGGACTCGGTTCCTGCCAGGGAGCAGTTAATTCAATGTGTATTCAGGATTTATCTCAGAGTCCAATACGCCGTCAATGTTCCCTATGTGTTACTGGAGGAATACGTGCTCTTTGAAAGTGTGGACACTTGGAAAATTGCAGTAACCAAATAGAAGATGTGATTATCAGGCGGCCAACCATGTATCTTTTTGTTCTTTCTCCTCTATCATGTACAGCTGACCTTCGAACAACACGGGGCTTGGGGCACCAGCCACCCGCACGGCTGACAATTTGCGCACAGCGGAGGCATAGACTAAGCCAGCAATCTGCGTACGTGGATTCCTGATCGCTGATAGGAAAAAAATTTAAATCCACATGGAAGCAGACCTTCATGGCGCAAACCGTGTTGCTTAAGCCTCAACTGTAATTCCCTTTCAGAATATTTTGTATCTAGTAAGCTCTTAACAAATACAGTTTACGAGACTAAGAGTAAAATAAGTAAAATGCACAGACAGTCCTCACATTTTAATGACAGCAAGAACTCGTCCTTCTTTCCCGCCACGTACTGCACTAAACTCCTGAAAAGACGAAGTCATCAGGATTTTCAGTTTCTCTCCCCACTCCAGCCTTTCACTGTCAGGTGGTGAAATGGGTCCCTTGCATCGTTGTCGTGAAAGTTCTGAAAGCACGAAAATGGCTCAACAGGCAGAGAACAAGGGAGCAGAGAATTCAAAATACAAGTAACACCCCAAAGATGGGTGCCTTTTGCAGTAGAAAACGGTTCACTGAGTCTCCCCACCCCCTCCCCCTCCCCGGTGTAAATCATCTAACTTCTGAAATGGAAATCTCAAACTCAGTGGCCTGTGAAACCGATTGCTTAAAACTGGTCAGTGCTTCCCATTATCTGGCTGGACAGAGGGGCCCGCTTGCAGGGGTGGGGGTCAGAAAGAAGTGCTAGCTGATGATGGAGGGCTGGGGTGGGCTGAGGGGGTGCGGTTGGCGGGGGCTGGAACCGGGAGGGATGGAGACATGTTTCCCCCACATTCCCCCCCTGTGCTCTCGGGGGGGTCTTTCTGCCCCCTGAGGATTTGGATCCCCTCTTGGCCTGTCAGGGAGGACGCTGCTTGGCAGAGGAGGTGAGACCCAGCACAGCAGGCCAGCCTGGTGTTAGTATCGTCCGTATTTGTCTTCACAAGGTCGTTGTGCTGGGCTGCTGTCGGTCAGTTGATTTTTTGGGGGGGAAGGGGGGCTCTCTGAGGAAAGTATTGAATAAAAAAGCCATAATGTGCTGTGTACCACCTGCTGTTCTTTATACTATAGTTAAATTTCCCCTGATAATTTCTTTTCCATTAATCCTTTTTTCTCTGCGAGAATATCTTTGGAAAACTGCTGACTTGGCAGCTGGAAATATTTTCTTGGCAAGCCCTTTGAAAGCGTAATTGTATTAAAGTGCCTTTTTGTTATCGTTGCCTTTAAATAACTCTTTTTTTTTAAAAAAAATTCTCCGTTGGAGAAAGAAGACTGAAATAAATGGTGCATCTTTATTCTCCACACATCATTAGTTTTGAACCTTTGGAGACCAGTGGAACTCTCCACTGTGAGGGATTTTAGCCACAAATCAGCACCGTGTCAGATGTGTTACTGGGGCCTGTGGCGTGTGTGCAGGAGGGTCTGGCGTCTCCTGGTCGGTCCCCGAGCACCCAGGGGCAGTTGGCACCACACTCCCGATGCAAGAGCTTTGATAAAAATTATTATTAAATGTATTGGGGTACTACTGGTTAATATCATTCTATACATTCCAGGTGTACAACGTTAGAATACCACATCTGTATACATTGTTGTGTGGGATCGACCCCCAAAATTTGAAAACACTTTCTCCTAAAGATTGGTGGACCCCCGTGTTCATGGAAACAAGAGCTTTTCATGTCCACCGCCAGGTCCCCACACATGCAGGCTCCGGGGACAAAAACACAAACACGGGGTGCCAGTTGTGCTAATGCTTTCTGACCGCGGCTTCTCAAGGAATACCAAACTGCAGGTTGGACGTTTCGTGGCGCCGTTATTTCAAAATTGATTTTTAGGCAACGGCTGCTTGTGAGTCCTTTTGCCCCCACTGAGAGCGGAGGGTTAGGGGAGCGGAGTATTTCCCTCGCCGTCTCCCTGGCGTAAGTAAACGGAAATCGGAGGCCGAGGTCTGGCTGGACGCAAGCTCTCCGGACTCCTTCAGCCCCGCCACCCGGGGCGTGGGCTTGGCCTCTGACCCCGGGGGAAAGAGGCATTGCCTCACGGATTTGGAGAATGGCAACCAGCCTGCCCTGGCTTGCGGGCCAGCCCAGATTCCAGGCCAAGGGGTTTTGGCTCTCAGTGTGGCCCAAGGCAATGATTCTACTGTTTTTCTCTGGCCCCGCAGCTCAGTGTCTCCACGGAGAAGTGGCTTTTCTGTCCAGCAGCCATGGCATTTCAGGAACCCCAGGGGAAACCCACCGGAGCTTGCATTAGCTACAAAATACTGAATTGCTAAGTGCTAAGCCAGGTTGCTCTCTGGTTTAGCACTCCCTGCTCTCTGGCTGACAAGAAACAGTTGTGCCCTCCGGTAGAGGGTGGAATGAGGATTGGGGGTTGGAGGGAGGCGGCAGGTGGAGCTGTGGGCAGCTAAGGCAAGCGGACAAGTGCAAGGTGAAGGTTTTCATTCTGTCCTCTCCTCCTGTGCGGCTACTTAGCTAGGAAGAACATGGGGGAACGCCTGAGTCCAGGTGTTGGCACTGCCATTTTATTAGCTGGGCTGCCTTGGACAAGTTACTTTACCATTCTGTGCCTCTGCTTCCTCATCGATAAAGAGGGTTATTGAAGGATCATGCAATGTTTCTGGTACACAGTAGCTGCTCAATTAACAGCCGCGGCCCGGCTGGTCTCACTCCTGTCTTCCTGGCAAATCGCATCAGCCCCGTGAGGCCGTTCCTCCTAAAGCCCATTCCCTGCTCCACCTCGAAGGGGCACCGGCATGAACGTTCTGGATTTCTTAAGAAGCACTGGCTTCTGTGCCAAACTGGCAGCTGTTTTAAAGAGCAGAAAGAGGTAGGAGGGAGGTTCTTGGGAACGAGGGGCGACCTCAGGGCTGGGATGGCAAGTGAGACCTTGCAGGTTATGTACAGCCAGGGCAGGCCTTGCTTGTGCTGGGAGGGTGTGGGATACGTGATGGAACAGACCCTCTGCCTACGGCCCCGTGAGAGCACCCGTGTGGAGACCGCCCAGCTGGGCTCAGTCAGATCCTGGGACCAGGTGAGAAGGCAGTGAGATGGGCTTGTTGTCCTCAGGCACTGAGTTCCGGGGTCATTTATTATGCAGCACAGTAAATGGAACAGCGGCCCTTCCCCAGGGCTCCCCCGTTCAGGGAGCAGCACTGCCATTCACGTGACAGTCCCCGAATTTTCGGGTCGCGTTCCTTCAGACTTCCCTGAGGCCCCGATGGGGAGCTGCACTCGCTGATGCAAATGTCCACGGTTTCAGATGTGCCTGTTGGGGGGCGTTGCAAATCATACAGCAACAGGCAGCGGTGTGTGCCCTTCATTCTGGGGTGTGGCGGTTGGGGGGACAAGCCAGTAACAGGCAACAGGAATGCCACCTACCACAATCACCGAAAGCGTATGGGACTGTTAGACATCAGAAAACAAACGTTTCCTGTCTGCTTGTGCCGATGTGGCCACACAGATTAAGGACCGAACAGGTCCCCACCAAGGGTATTGACAGCCCTCTGGCGCGGCCGAAACGCCAGAGACCGAGGAGGACGCCGGCCCTGCTTAAACCTCCGTGGTGTTTGGCTCTTTTCTAACAAGGCTCCCAGCCACCGAGGGAGACCGAGGCCGAGGGCTGCTGCCTGCCCCGTGCAAGGCCGCTCGGCCGTCAGTCACCAGCTGGACCTCATGCAGGGGCACTGGTGACGTCTTTGTCTGGTTCTTGCCTGTGCTCATCTGTTCCTGCCTCCCGGCCTTTCCCGCTGGAAGGTGGCCGCGCGGACTCTGTCCTGGCTGTTTTCCTTCAGTGCCAGGCCCTGCGGGCGGGGCTGTGGTTATCTGGTTTTGCTCTCGCGCTCCCTCGTGTCCCCCTGCGGGTCACTGACGAAGCGTGGAGGCCAGGAGGATTAAAAAAGGCGGGCGTTACCCAAGAACAGGACGCTGCATTCCAGGTAGAGCTGACCAGCAGTGTTCCCCGGGAAATTAGCGCCGGCCAGAGACCCGTGTTTTCTCTCGTAGGAAGATCTGTTTTCAGGACTAAAATAAATTCTGCCAATTAGTAGTGACTGTATCTCACTTGTAACTGAGAATCAGGTCTTCTGATTCAACTGCCATGAATGTGCAAATTGTCTTACGATATTTCTCTTTTCTTTAGTTTTTGTAGCCATACAACAAGGAAAAAAGACATTACTGGATCTGTTTAGAGCAGAATCCATGTTCAAAAACGAGAAATGTGCGAAACAGTTGGCCTGTATAGAATCGGTTTCCTAAAGACTTTTCTCCCAGAATTATTTTAAATAGGCTGTGCTTAACACACTTGCAATTTTATTTATGGACCATGAAGAAATAGGCGGGGGTGGTAGAGGAGAGAGGGCAGAGGAAGAAAATGTTCTAGGAAATCATAGTGGTGAAAGATCCATAAAAAAATGGAAAAAAAAAAAAGCCCACTTAGAAGATTGTTAGGCCAACAGAAAAATATCAAATGTCTAGTAAGGGGAGGCAGGGTATGCTACCAGATGAAAATGTTTCTGGTTCGTGAGATGGAGCATGTTCTCCCACTTTAGGAAAGCTGTCTTTCGGCACAGAGGGGAGGTACAGTACTGCGCTCTGTGCAAACCAGACAGGATGGGAGCGGGGAAGGGCTGTGTTTCGGCGCTCAGAGGCAGAAAACAAAGCCCGGGTCACCGGGCACGCCGCCGCATTGCCCCGGGCCGTGCGTGCTCCATTATTCCGGCCCACGCTGCGAAGTCTGAATGTCACTGCCGCAGGTAGAGACGTGGCCTCTCCGTGCGCAGGCCGAAGTGCACGCATTCTTCACGCCGTTCCCGAGGTGGTTGTAGGTGTGTGTTTAGCCCTTGCTTCTGTTTTTGCTATTGAAGCAAATGAAACCGCCTCTAAGGCCCTAAACAACCAAAGCGCTTTTTACTTTTATTTGTCGCCGAGTGCTAGCTGGGCTCTTGGAAAAGGACTGTTTTCTTGTTCATTCTGCCGAGTCAGCGCAGGCCATCCCCGGCTGTGGGTCAGCAGGAGGACAGGTGTACGAATCTGGGGGTCAAACTTAGGGTTTTTCGTGCAGCTTGGGAATCTGGCCGCGGCCTCCGGTCAGAAACGGAGAGACGCGAAGTCCGCTGTACCGTCGCGCTTTAGGGAAGCTGCTTCCTAAGCGGCGCCATCCTTACTGCTGTTTCCTCCCAGTGTGGAAATAATATATGCTCTTTGCAGAAAAAATAATTATGTATAGAGTAGAAAGTGAGCTTCTCTCCAGTGTCATCACTTCCCAGGCATAACCCATTGTTAACATTTTGTTATAAATCACTGAGAAATCATTCCAAGTATTTTCTGTAAATGGGAACACACTTTTCTTTTTTTTCCTGATGCACAAAAATGCAACGCTTTTCATTTTATAATGTGATCTTTTACCCTAGTACCACATCCTGTGCCTCGTTCTGGGTCATTCGCTGTAACTGATGGCTCCTCCTTCAGCCAGCAGTGTTATTACTCATTTAAGACGTCCTTCAGCGGTGGGAATCGCCCCAGGTGTATGTGGTGTCACAAGGAACGTCTGTCCCCTGGCTCCCTGCCACACCTCCCCTTCGTTTCCCGCGGTAAGTTCCGCCAGCGTGGAGCTCCTGGGTCAGACAGTGTACCTGTTGTACATTGCAGAACGAGTTGCCAACAGGTCTCCAGAGTGGTGCTGACAGCACCCCACCCGTCTGTGCTGAGGGCTACAGCTCCCACACCCTTGTCAAAACCGGTTATTATCAACCATTTTGCGTTTTGCCAGATTGATAGGCAGAGACCAATAGCGAATTTCGTGTCATTCACGTAAGAACTGGTTTTTCTGAACCCACGTCTACTGCGTTCTCTGCAGTAGACACTCTGTCCCTTGGCTTTGGGAGCCCCCCCTGCTCCTAGGGTCTGCCCAGCCCTCTTCATCAGTCATTGTCATTGTTGGACTGTCCCTGGGTCTGTCCTCTCAGCTGAGCTGAGGGGTAGTTGCTTTCTGTCTCTGTCATAGACACTCATTATAATATCCACACACACACAGGGGCACACAATGACAAATCACAACCACACATACACCGTGTTGTACATGTAGACACAATCTCACACGCAGACACACATGCATGTGCACACACATCACACCCAGCCATACATACAATCACATCATGCACACGCTGCCTGACAGAGGTTCATCGTAAATCAATGAGAATGAAGTCATTTTTCTGCCGACTAGTTCAGAGAATGTGACCACTTTCCTGGGCCCCTTTAAAAGCTCCCGGGTGACCATGACCCTTCTGGGGCGTTAGCGTTAGCAGGTCAGGTTTCCGGTACCTTCTGTGCTCCTGCAGTTTTCTGCAGGCTGCGAGCTGTTTCCTCCGGGGGCACGGGGGTGGGGGCGTGGTTAGGGTGGAAGGGTCCTGCTCTGAAGTGGCACAGCCTCAGATTCACAAGAAATGGCCTCAGTCTGTCCCTCACTCTAACCGATGTATGTTCCTTCCCCCTGAATTTTGTCACATGGCCTTGGAAGAGTGAAACCCTGTAAAGGCGTAAGTAGATCCAGTTTTGTCTGGTTTCTGCTTAAAACGTTCTGATTCACCATTAGCCCAGTGTTCCTTTCCTAATGCACAGTTTTCTTTATTGATTTTTTCCCCCCTTGTCACCGGCATTGCTCAAAACAGAACGGCTGCAATGTGCTGACCTCGTCTCTCCTTGGAGCTCCTTCGCGGTGAGATTTACGCAGAACGTATCCATCACATCTGCTCTGTGATGAAATACAAAGTCAGATCGAGGACGTATAAATAATAGAGCTCGTAGGGACCGTGTCTATGACGCCACTTCTCCCGGTCGTGTTCAGTGCACAAGCCAGGGTCTACCTCTTGGCCAGGGCTCGCGTCCCTTAGCTGGAGCCAGGAAGGCCCGTGCTGGTGTGAACTTTGCACCAGTTCCCTTCTTGAGCTTTGATTTTTCTTTTTTATTTTGTATGTGAAATGGGGTTAGTGAAAGTACCATTAGCCATGAGGATTAAAAGGGCACTTTATATAAGACTTCACCAAATGAGAGTAATAATATTATTACTATTCGTTCAAAACTGTTTATTGAGTTTCTCCTCTGTACCAATATTGCATTAGAAACTAGGGGAGATGGTGATTCAGTTTAGGGAGAACGCACGTGGTTGCTCCCCTCAAGAAGTGTTCTCTTGTGATGAGGAAGAATCGAACAAAATTTTCAGCAAATGGTGACAAGGGGATGGTGCCATGTGTATGCGGGACTCTCACAGCAGCTCATGGCTCTGGCTAAGACACATCAGGGAAGACTTCCTGGAGGGGGTGGCACTGGGCTTTCCTTAGGTTGCAGGAGCCTAGGGAGAGGTGTTTGGATACACATTTTAGTTTTCTTCTATACAGAACCTGACTTCATCACCATATCAAATCAGTTGACATTCAGGAACCCCGTAATGTCAGCAGGGCTCAAAGACAAGCCAGACGTGAGTCTCCCTGTCGAGGACTTCCAGTGGCCTTGGGAGGTGGGACGTATGTACCATACGTGCGCATTGTGGTATGTTTACTGCTACCATTTACTGTCTACGTCCTGTGCTGTCATTGCCATGTAATTACTTCGCATGGACAAGCTCACACACTCCTTACCGTCCAACCGAGGAGGAATAAGTGCTTCTGTGGATTTAGCCAAGTTCGTGCTGTTAGGAGGCGGTGGGGGCAGGTGCGGGAGCTGTGGCCACCCACGCCTCTCCAGTGCAGGTGCACAGGTAGGAGGGGGCGGCCGGTCCTGTAGGTTCCCGCTGCCACTCCAAATGCTTCCTGCCCCCAGTGTTCACTTCCCTCTTTCTTAAATTTGATCTTTCACAGGGTAGCTTTCATTCTTTTGTTTTTAATTACATATGGGGTTTTCCTCCTGACAGGGTTAACCCATGGGGGTTAAAACTCAGCCTGAAAAGTCTGTCAGCTGTTTAAGGTGGTGGGTGAGGCGAGAATCCAAGCCTCTGGATGAGAGGGAGGCGCGCCGGGTGGATGGTTGGGAGGGAGGCTGCAGCCCCAGGACACGAGGAGGGTGCCCCCCATCCTGGGTGGAGCTCTGTCTCCAGTCTGGCCTTTTTGGGATTTGACCAGTCCCTCCTGTCTTTTGTCCTCACACTTTACTTCCTCTGCCTGCTTTTAAATTTTTCATTTGCTTTAGGACCTTTACCTTATTCTACATCCTCGGTCCTACCCCGTCCACCTTCTTCTTAGGCATTCACGGGGCACGGGTTTCAGGCGTTGGGGCACTCCTGCCCTACGTGGGCACAAGTCACCTGCCTGCTGCTGCTTGGGCACGGCCTGTCCTCGGCAGGGACCTCAGGAGGCACTCCGGAGAGCCTGTCTCATTTTCTAGGAAAAGGAATGAAGAAGAATCTTTTCACTACTGCTCTCTTTACTCACTAGAGAACATTTGGAAATACAGGAGTGTACAGTGATAAGAATCAACCCTAGATTTTAAAAAGCAGAGTCTAATCATTGTATTTATGTGTAATACACTAGGCATAATTACAACTGTGTGTATACATAAAATATGTATGTGAGCACATATAAATCTGATCTCTCTCTCTATATAAATGTATGTACTTTGTATGGGTAGACAAGGGTTTAAGATTCAGTCCTTATGCCCTAGTCACTTCGATCAGCCCAAGTCCATTGACTTTTCTATTGAATGTCTGTCATCACAGGTGGATTTTAAACTAAATTGACCATCTGTTAACCTTTCAGCATTTCTTTGGAACATAGGTACAACCTCACATCTTTCTCAGTTCGGTCCCTGAGGTCGCACTTCCCCCGCCATCACTCGAATGTTCTAGAATGGAGGAGACTTCTCTTCCCTCATGCGCAGGCAGGTAGCTCAGGCCCTTAAGTGCATCCACTGTGCGGCGTTGCTCCGCCTCCTTTCCTCCTACTCCCTGGTCAGTAACCACATCGAGGAGCTGAAACTCCAAGAAGGTGCCTCCGGCCAGGAATGGAGGGGCCAGCGGAGAGGGTGGCGTTGTCTGGGTGTGTGGGACAGTCCTCCCGAGAGAGCTCATCCCCTGTGATGTGGAGGACTGATCTGCTCAACAGAACGGATGCAACGACAGCAAGAGCGTTAGGAGCGGCGGAGTGGTGGGGGGTGGGACGCGGAGTCATCTCTGCAAAATCCGGGCCGGTTTTTTAGGACGACAACTCCGGGGCTTTGGGAGAGGGATTGACATTAAAATGAGAATCTTTGCCCGTTCTCCCGACCTCTGCATGGGATGTCTCCTGAGTCAGGGACACTAAAAGGCAGCAGCTGAAAATTGGGAAGAGTTCGCTATCAGAGCACATTGATTGTTGGGAAGTTTCCTATCCCTTCCTTTCAAAAAGCCCTTTTATCGTCGCAGTGGATGTGCCGCGTCCTTTGAGCCGCACCGCGAGGGAACGGGGAAGCTCTTACTCCTGGGGGGATGACTGGAGCTGAGCCACTTCAGACGCTCTAGAGCAGAAAAGGCAGAGACTAAGCTGTGCTCAAAGAGCAAAGAGAGACGTGCGCCAGCCGCCCCCGCGTGGGCTGTGAGCCTAGTCTGGGCGCAGGACTGAAGCTTGGCCACGGCGACACCGAGAGTGAAGCATTATTTAGGCTAAAAGCATTTCAGTCTGGGAAAATCTGGGATAATCCGGAGTGGGAAGGACCGTGGCGCTGGAAGAGCCGCCTGGTACGCCACGAGGTCCTGCAATGCACTTTACGGGTCCCTCTGATCCCTCACTGGACCTGGTGACAAGTACGCCTTGAATCTCATGCCCAAATCTTTCCTATGGGTTGCTTAAAGTCTTCTGGCATGTGAGTGTGGGGTCCCAGGTCTCTTCCTTGGGGTAGGCAAAGGGTTCCATCCACGAGCTCCAATGCTCCCTGGATATTAAGCCCAGGTAATGGAGACGAATTGTTTAACCTTGTCTTTTCCTACTGATTGGTATCAAGGTCTGGTTCGGAGGTCAGCCCGTGGCCAAATCTGACCCACGGCCTTTTTCATCAATAAAGTTTTATAGGCACTCAGCCAGGAAGCGCGTTTATCTTTACATCGTCTGTGGATGGTTTCGCACTCTGACTTTAGCTGTGACAGAGACCGTAGGACCCACAATGCCAAAAGTAGCCACTCTCTGACCCTTTACAGAAAAAGTTTGTCAAATGTTGCTAGTTGATTAGAACATGGTGAGACCAAAGTCCCAGATTTTAGTTTACATTTCATACATCCAGCCCCAGAAAGCTTCCTTGTAAATGGTTGTGGCTGTTCAGGTGACAGTCCCCACTGCCTCTCCATCAGTGGGGACAGTTCCTCAGTCATGTGCTATACACTTGACGCAGGGCCCTGGTGAAGACAGGATTGTGACTTTCCATACGGACCATGTACGCATTTGCTATTGCTGCTGTAACAAGCGATCGCACACCCAATGCCTCAAAACAACAGGTGTATTGTGTCCCGGAGGTCTGAGGTCTTTAACAGGTTTGCTGGGCTGTGTCCCTTGTGGAGCCTTCAGGGAAGACTCTGTCTCCTTGCTTCTCCGGCCCCCAGAGGCTGCCGGCACTGGCTTGTGGCCTCATTTTCCTATTGCTTAGACCTCGGCTTCCACAGTGACATCTTCTCTGACACCCACCATTCTGCCCCTCTCTCATGGGAACCTTTGTGCTTACGTTGGGCCCCCTGGATGATCTGGGACAATCCCTCTATCTGGAGATTCTAGATTCAATCGTATCCACAAAATCAACTTTGCCATGTAAGGTAACACATCCATAGGTTTGAGGGTTTCGGAAGTGGACATCTTTGGGTGGCCCGTAATTCTGTTTACCACCGATGGCAAATGTTTCCTTTTGCCCCTGCCCAGATATTCATGCTAACTTTACTGGTTGCCAAGCAAGGAGGGTACTTAGATAATTAAAAAAAAAAAAAAAAAGCAAACAGCGGTTTGAAAGTTCTTATAGGTGTTTGATTTACAGTCTGAGTGGAAAGTATGAAATACATATGGCATTTCCAAGAAGACAGTAAGGTGTGTAGGAGGTGACTGAATCTTGATTGCATTGGAAAGTAAATGAATTATTTACTGTATTCGTACAACACCTATTTGCATAAATAAAGCACTTCCCAAAGGAGCGTAATAATTCCCACTGCATTTTCTAAACAAAACAGATTGATTTCACATTTTCTAAATGCAAGACCACTCCAATCCGGTGCTAAAGCTGTGGTACTCTTTGATAGTCACCACCTATAAACGCAACATGTCAGAAGAATTAGACACAGAGACGCACATTTGTAGATAAACATTTTCGCAGCAGGTGGCCACGTGCACTGCAGGCACCCTCCTCCAGCCTCTGAAATGGAACCTGCCTTTTGGCCAAAGTGGGCTCCAGAGGGTGTCAGTCAAAAAGGGGTTCTCCTTAGCATGCATTTACCTTCAGCGACCCATTCTCTGCCTCAGTAAGGGCCCTGCTGCAATTTCACATCCTGGAAAAGTCCCCGCACCCAGATGGTTTCAGGGTGTGTGGGTGAACTTGTCACATACCACAGAACATTATGCTGCAGCTGGGTGTCTTTATAGCACTTTACCCTAACCTCAGATTGCGCCTCAACCTTTGTCTTCCGACAAAGCCGTGTCCTGCTTCTCTCCCGAACACCAGTTACCCAAGCTCGACTGACCATGGCCCTTTTCCCGTTGACTTTTGGCCTCGGGGTCTTTGATTACTTTGTCCTCTGCACCCAAAGCACTTCTTTTTTTATATCAGATGCATTTGGCATTTCCTGCCTCCTCCATTGCTCTGATGGCCTTTGAGGGGTAAATGCAAAGGCTGTCGACTATGTGCCTTGCAGGCCCGGCGTGAAGCATCACATCCCATGCACGGCAAGCTCTCCGAAAAGGGATACTGACCAGAGCCTCACGTCGCTCAAGAGGCTTCGCGTCTGCGCATTCTGATAGTTTTAGCCTTTTCCACTTCTCTCTGGACCAAATGGAAGCGGCCGATGAAATGGCTTAAGTTAGGTTTGGACCAGGCTGCTTTTTGTTTGTTTGCTTTCCGTCCGCCTCTCTGATTCCTGTTGACTGTCCAGCTCTTGCACGAACCGTTTTCTCTTCTGCTGAACGCCAAGCCCAACCGCAGTTTCCTTTGTGTTTTGATTGTCCACCCTTCTTCCAGGAAGCCTTCATGGATTTCCTGTAATCATTTTCACCTGGCCAGCACCATCTAAGGGCCAAATGGATCTCCACCTCAATCAACCCTATAATCGTAGCTTCTTCTCCTTCTTCTTCTTGAAGACAGTGTTCATGTCTGCGGCGGCTGCTAAAAATGAATATACTGGTCAGACAATTCTTGAAATTTCCCTCGGTCATCTTGCCACTTCTGCCGGATCCCAAGCATTCCTCGCTGGTAGCCCCGTTCGGAGACTTCTTTACGCTGCTTTACGTTACAGCCAGTTAACCTCTCTGCCCTTATTAGTTTGGGAACTTGGGAAAAAGCAGATGGGGGCGAGGGGATCATGTTTAACTTATTCTATTATTATTTTTTCTTGTTGACACTATTCCAGATGTCCCCACACCCCCTCCTTTGCCCACCTGCACCCATCCCTCTTCCTCATTTCTTAAAGTATATGCTACCTATGATTATGTGTGACCACTACTTAGTAATGTTAGATGCCTCGATAAAAATACCTAATGTGCATTACATATCGAAAATGTATCTCTAGGGACCTTTGTAATGTAGATGTGTCACTTGGGCAGGTTAACCTGTCTGTGCCTAGGTGTTTTATTCGGTAAAGTGGGGATACGTGTGGTAGACCTGCCTCAGGGTCTTTTTAAGGATTCCCAGTGGCTTTGTCTCTGTCCTGGCTTTCCGGTGCCCACCACAGACATGGTCTAATATCTCCACTATTCATAGGCGCCCGCGAGCACTCCCGTGCGTCGGGACAGCGCCTGCAGCGGATACCTGGTGACCAATGCGGAGTGAGACACGTAGCCGGCCTCTGCGCGCTTTCATTGCAATTGGCGTAAAAACTCCTGGAAGATCAGGGTGAGGCCATCTGTCTGAGAAAGGGTGGAGCAATGATTTTGTGGCAGTTAAAGTCATTTTAAAACACAAAAGATGTTAAGCGAGGCCCAGGTATCGCGTAGTTCAACTTCCAGGCTGAGATGTGCCCATCGGGCAGTATCATAGGTTTTACCAAAGTGAGCTCCCACAAAGTGGAGATACCCACAGACTTAAAAACCAGACTGCTAAGGAGGAGGTGATGTTCTAGGGGCTCCCTGCTGGGAGGGACATTCCCTTGCTCTTGGAAACCAGCAAGGCCACCCCTGTTCTTGAAGATGACCCCACAGGTGCCGAGATGTGGGTTTCAGTTCCAGTTTTACCCTTCAGACCTCAGTGACCACCCTGCTGGAAGTACCATCTGCAGGCCTATGGGAACGACGTTGGGCAGAGGACACGTGGGAAAGGAAGCAGTTACACTTGAAAGTTCATCTTGTCCTTTCTGCTGGCACACAGCTTCCCCTTTGTGCCTCTCACTTTTTTTTCTTACCCACGCTGCAGAACCATTTCGGCACTTGCCGCTACCCCAAACTACCGGTTTCTAGTTTCAATTTCCGCATCTAGCTAAGAAATACAGATGGGAGCAGGAAACTTACTTAATGGTCTGGAGTCTTGCCTAGCACCGCAGACACCTTTCATGAGCACAAGGCTCCGACAGTTCATTTCCGATGTCCGGGTCAGAGCTCACAGGACATTGTAGATGTTGTTCCATTCATTCTACGCGGGGCAAGTTGGAGGCGTGCGTTGCTGTAAAATTTCGTTTAATGCTGCCTGTAGATCAGTTAGCCATATTTTAAAAATCTGACACTGAAAAAAGCTGGAGTTTTCATCATTTTCCCCTGCTGTCTTGCGAGGGGACGAGGAGGTCATGGCTGACCGTGTTAGCCGGGGAGGGTGTCCCAGGGGAGGGGCCCGTGGTAGTCGGCAGGTCCATTCACGCATCCTGGGGGATCGGCCATTGATTTAAGACAATGTCTCCAGATTGATTGGACTTACACTTTCAAGCTCTGCTGACTTCATTCTTTTGTGGCTGGCCCCCTAACCTCCCACGTTTTATTTTTGGACAGAGTTCATTGCAGGCACTGTAGAACCTTAAGCTGTCAGGACACTGCTGCTCTGGCCACCTCGTCAAAGTATCGGATCAGGAGCCAGCAAATGTGACTGATTTACTGGCTTTGTGCTGGGCACCTCGGCCTGGTGCAATGCTAAGCCTGCCGGGGCCTGAGTGCCGCCACCCGTACATGAGGGTGAGGCGTCCACCCCCGAGAGCCTGTCCAGTGCTGCAGGTCTCTAGAGGCACACAGGTTCCCACGCCTGTCCTGCAGACCAGCCGTGGGCGAGACCGGGGACCCCTGGCCCAAAGATCCCAGGCAGTGTCTCCCTCTCTCTCTTAAAATCATGGTTATGGTTTTTAAAATCTTACTAAAAATTCTAACTTTGTCCTAGAGGAAAGTTTAAAAAATGTAGTCTCTGATGGTTTTTCTGAAAGAGTGCACGCACACACACATGCCCTTCAGTTCATTGTGAAGGGCATCCGGTGCATAAGACACTGTTGCTGCTAGAGTCTGGGGTGCCCCCGGGGCGTGGGGGAGGGGACAGGATAAGGACAGATGAGCTTCTCCCTGTTATCTTAGAATTTTTACCTTTCTTTCCTCTCTGTTGGTTTGACTCCTTCCCCCGCCTGGGGAGGCGTTGGCAGGGTCTTTATTCCTGTGCTTCCTTGGAAGGGACTTTTATTAATTCAGAGTTAAGCACAGCCATCCATGCAGGGCTACCAGATAAAACGCAGGAGGCGCAGTCAGATACCAATGTCAGAGGAGCAACAAATAATTTTTCAATCTAAGTATGCCCCAGATATTGCATGGGACATGCTTACACTAATCATTTTTGGTCGTTTATCTGAAATTCGAATTTAGCTGGTCCTCCCATATTTTTATTCACCCAATGTGGCAATTCTAATTTTGAGGGTGTGCTTCCTGAGGCCCAAGGCTTCTCACATCGGAGGGTGTGTGTGTGTGCGCACGCGCGCGTGTGTTTGAAGTGGGCAGAGGGCGCGTCCTCAGTACTGCACTTTGTCAGTTTCCTCTCTGGCACTGCCTCCGTCCCCTGTCTCAGCCACCCCTGAGAGGCTGCTGGATGCTAACCAAACTCTCAGGAGACCTTTTTGTAATTCAGAAAGTTAATATTGATTTGCAGCAGTGGGTCTGTTGGGCGCATTGTAATTGAGGTTTCTCTGTGGCCCGGTTCACTTAGGAAAGCAAAGGCAGGTGAAAGAGGGTGGGGCTTGAATTCAGACGCAGAACAAAGGGAATGGACGTTCTTTCAGAGCCACTTTGACCAATGCAGATTAGCTTGGTGAAGTCGCCTTTTTTTCCCTAGAGTTTTTAAAATTTCATCCTTTGGATTAAAAAAAAAACAACAAACAACCCAGCTGTCTGTTCCATGGGCATGGCTGAAACACACAGCTAAAACTCTCTCTTCCAACTCCCTTCTGTCATCCCCGCTTTGGCCCGAAGCTCAGCTCCCGTATCCATCTCCTCCCTCCCGGTGGGACCTTCCACACTTCTTTACGAT
Organism: Mormoops blainvillei; assembly: GCA_004026545.1. Lineage (NCBI taxonomy): Eukaryota > Metazoa > Chordata > Mammalia > Chiroptera > Mormoopidae > Mormoops > Mormoops blainvillei. The sequence continues at coordinate 38,867 of PVJD01012207.1, forward strand.
GTCAACATCCAATGGCTGCCTTTCCAACGGGCCATTTCCTAATTGCCCCTGGGAGGTCTTCTAGACACCAATGAACCCTTCTCGTTTTGGGGGGATGACTTTTAGTCTCAGAGACTCTGTCCTTTTATATCCCTGCTCGTTCCGCCTGTTCTCTAGTTTTTAATGTCCAGAGTTAATAAAAGGGGGGAATTTATGCTTGGACCTGACGTGGTCCCTAGCTAGCGTCCAGGGGAGGCGCGCCCTACGTCCCTGCTGGAGCCGGCAGCACAGCCTAGCACCCGGGTCACGTGACCATCGCCGTCTTCTCCTGACCCGCAATGTAGGCGCGGATGCACAAGGTGATTCTGCGTCCGTGGAAAAAACATTTGTCTTAGTTGCATATGCAGTAAACACAGACCTTTTTCATTTTGCTCTTTTCTTTTCTAAATGTTCCCATTTACTATAAAATCTAATTTAGGTGGTGATTTAGAGGAATGGAAACTATTAAAGTAAAACCAACCAAAAATTAGTTATTTGAGAAAGAAGGGGTGAGAATCCCAGATGGTTTCTTGTTAAAAGCCTTCGCTGAACAGTTCACGGCGCAGCTTGTGGGGAAGGACTATAGTTTCCCCCAAATACTTGAATTAATAGATGGATATTGTCTTTTATGTCAGAAGATGAATTTTCTTCCTGCGTTCAGACCTAGAGCTGAGATATTTCCTTCCTGACTTCATTCGACCAACTGGAAACTGGGTGGGGGGATAAACGTGCTGTTAAAAGTGGTGCCCCTTGAAGCCTCGTTCGGCCCAAATTATCTCTAATATTATCATTCTCACACACAGTCATTATTAAAAAAATCTGAAAACTGATTGTTTGAAAACTCTTATTTGGCAGGACACTTTATTTATGAAACTGAACAACTTGAAGGGACTCTCCCAACCACATTTTTTCAAACCTTTAATATTTTAATATTTTAGCTCATCCCACGAAGAAACATCTGCTTTTTGAAAAGGCTGACGGTTTGAGTAATGCCCTTTGCTCCGATCCCATTTTCTGCCCGGGGGGCAGCACAGCCAGGTCATCAGTCAGTGTGTAGTTTTATTGTGGCTGCGGAGGAAGAAGAGGAGAAAAGCCCCCGAGGACAATGGCCATTTCCGAGAGCACCCGAAGGTGGGGGAGGAGATAGGAGATGATTCCGGGCTGAAAAATTGTATTTCGCTTTCAACGTTTCCTGTCGATATTATGGATTTGTTTACACGTTTAGCTGCACTTTGAACAGAGAGCCTTAAATCAAGAGGCGAGGTGTAGCCACACCGTGCCCGGTTCACAGGGGTGCCCGGTGATCGCCTGTCCTTTGAGCAAAACAGTCGCTGTGCCAGCAAGACTAGCTTTTCCTTCGGCCTGTCCAGGGCCTCACAGTGTGCAGGTCGCCAAGTCACTCTTGTCAATAGACCAGTCATCTCTGTCTCACAACAGAAATTACAAAAGTCAGTGTGTCTCACCTTGCATGCTTGGGCAGCGGCACGGAGAGTCTATCCGTCAATACCGACTACAACGGGAGCAGGCCTTGTCATCGCCCCTGTCCCTTCTGTCCCCTCTGCCCCTCTCAGCCTCCAGAAGAGAGGCCTGGGTGAGTGACCCCTTCATGGGCCCTGCTGTCTGCCTATTGACTGTGACAACAGTCAATGAATATTTATTGACCGTTCACGATGAGCCTGGTGCTGGGCCAGCTCTTCATGCCTGACTTGCCGACCTGGAAGTCATCGTTCCTTGTGCTTCTCTGTTCTGCACGTGACCGGTTCGATGTTGTCATCGGAATCTTAACTGAAGTTTTCAATTTGATCCCTCCAGGAAGGCCTCCTGTGGTAAACATCTAGTCACATTCTGTCATATTGTCCTATTTTAATTCTCTGCAGAGCACTTGCTGTTTTTCTTATTTTGAAAAGGTCCCTGTCCAGGTGTCTCAGTTGGTTGGAGCATCACCCTATACACTAAAAAGTTTGTGGGTTTGATCCCCTGTCGGGGTGTGTATAGGAGATAATCGATCAATATTTCTCTCTCTCTCTCTAAAAGTCAATAAACATGTCCTGGGGTGAGGATTAAAACGATTTGTTTTTTAATGTTCTCATCACTGCCTGTCTCCTATCCCTACAGTGTAAGTACCACAGCCAATGGCACTTTCTCTGTCCTGTTATTACGGTGTCTTTGGCACCTGGGATATTTCCTGACACATAAATGTTTGTTAAGCGAGCGAGAGGCTTAGGATTTAATGGCGGGACCATAGCAGACATGGTTCCTGATTTCATGGGGCTGCTTGTAGTTTTGTG
>PVJD01012208.1:0-41187 GCA_004026545.1 Mormoops blainvillei
AGAAATAATAAAGAAACAGAAACAAATGAACTAGAAAATTTAAAAAATCTAATGAATAAATCAAATCCTGGTTTATTAAAAACGGTGATGAAAATATACACACTGCTAGATGCCTTTATTAAGAATTAAAAATAAGAACAAAAACAATACACAGTAAAGAAAACAAGAGGGAAATAACTATTGAAAATAAGAAGCCAAAAAGGTATTACATTGTAGTCCTTTATGCAAATTTTGAGAACCTAAAAGGAATAAATAATTTCTGAGGAAAATCAGATCAAAATTGACCCTATAGGAATTAAAACTGTTTATCTATAACAAATTCCAAAGAAGAAATAAAGATAATAAGGAGTACCTCATAAAAATGCACCTGGCTCTGATACTTTGACAGAGTAATTCCACTAATTCTTCAAAGACCATTAGCCCAGATACTCCATTATTCATTCCAGACCAGTGAGAAGGAAAGAAATCCTCCTCATTCTTCTTAGCATGCAAGTATAAATACAACACAAAGAAAGAAAACTTCAGAACAATTTCACTAATAAAGATTAATGCAGGAATTCCAAACATATTAGAAAGAGAATTCAACACCATATTAAAAACAAATGCATGATGACAAAGGATTTATATCAGAACTGCAAAGTTGCTTCAATATTAGACATCCAATTAAACACTGTATTAAAACATCTAAGAAAAAATGATCTTCATACCTGCTGAAAGCAACCTGTGACAAAATTCAACATCCATTCCAGTTAAAAACACTAAAAAATTGAGGGTCACATTCTTAAAGTCAAAAGATATATTTATCTTAATCTTAAAACCAGCTCTCTATGAAGAAAGGCTAGAGGAATTTTCAATGCGATCAGAAACATAGACTTGATTTCCACTATCTCTTCAATTCTAGTACAATACAACATTGGACTAGAGGTAGTTGCCAATATAATTTCACAAGAAAAATTAAGGAGAAGCACTTTTAGAAAGGGTAAAGAAGAAGCAAAGCAATCTCCAACTGCAGAGGATGTGATAGTATATCTAGAAAACTAATATAGTATACTTAGCAAACAAATGATAAAAGTAACTCAATAAAATCATGTAGTGAACTGGGTCAATATAAATTCAGTGTAAAAGTTAATAACATTTATATACACAAATACAAACTGAAAACAAAATGATAAATAAAATCCCATTTATATCAACACAGAAAATTAAATATTTAGAAATAAATTAAATAAGAAATGTGCAAAGCAGATATTTAAGACATCATTTAAAAACTCCTGAAAGACACAAAATATATTTGAAAAAATTGAGACATTCCTGTACTTAGGCAGAAAGGCATAATATCATGACAATTTTTGTTCTCCTTGAGTTAATTTATAAATGAAATACAATCTCAAGACAATTACCAATACATTTTTTATATGGCTAGACAAGTTTATGTGAAAGAGTATATAGAGTGAAGCAAATATGCAAGAATATCCAGGAAATTACTATAAAAGAAACTACAGAGAATGATTAGTCTATTGTTATCAGATATTAAAACATGTTATAAAGCCACTATAATCAAAAAATATAATAATGGAATAGACAAAAAGATAGGATAATGTAATAGAAAATCCAGATTTAGACCCAACTAACTTTTGGAGAAAGAAATTAGAAAAAGGAAAAGAGATTGGCTAAAATAGACCTAATGGCATTGAATTGGAATCCAATATATTAGTATAAACTTACTATAGTTTTATAGTTTTTTAATAAAAACTTATTAAGTTTTTAATGCAGTCATGTACCATATAATGACTTTTTGGTTGACAGTGAAACACATGCAAGATGGTAGTCCTATAAGATTAAAATGGAGCTGAACTTCCTGTAAGAAATTGAAGGATATTTGGTTCAGGAGGAATTTTTTTTTCCGTTGTGAACAATATCTGAGGGACTTGCCAATAGATTCCCTCTCATTCACAACCCTCCCAGCTCTAGCTTGATGGTTTTCAGAATACATTTCTGTTGTGTTGTTGTTATTGAGAACCAAAAATTCTGTACAACAAAAACACAGGTCGACAGGAGATATCTTTGCAAATATAAGTGACACTGTCACTTTAGTTAAAGTTTTCTGTGGTAGCGTAGAGTGAGCATGTCCCAGTATTTTGGGAATATTTTCAGATTGTAATAATGTAAAGCATTATTTCTGCCATCAATTCAATGTCAAAGAGAGCCTTTTGTGGTAGATAGGGTCAATGTAACCAAAATCAAACTCCCAATGTCAACATATTGAGTCTTCAGTTCTATACATTCACTACATTAAATACTCACTTTTCGAATACCATGAACGTCCTCAATCTGACTGCTGCAACATGCAATAAATAGCTAAAACACATTGCCATAATAAAACCCTATGTTTCCTTATCTTTCGATCTTGATTTCTTATTCCCACTAATCCTCAGAGCAACTTTCTCTGCCTCCTGACAGTCACTGTTATGATGATCTATGTCTTACCCAGCCAGTTTCTCCTCAATATTTCCAGTCAATCCAGGCCACATCCCTGTTCATCGAGTAACATCGACAGTTTTAATGTTCTATTTCTTACCTTGTCTGATGATCGTAGGGGGAGGGCTAGTGTCACTCACCACTCACTGGCTCACCTAGAGCAACTTCCAGTCCTGAAAACTCCATTTATAGTAAGTGCCCTATTGAGATGTACCATTTTTAAATCCTCTTTACTCTATTTTTACTGTACCTTTTCTATGTTTAGATCTACAAATACCATTGCATTACAGATGCCTACAGTATTCAGTACTGTATCATGCAGGAAATTCTTTACTATTTCTGTAATTTTTCTGTAAATCTAAAATTACTTCCCCCTGTGCTCCCACATTTAAAAATGAAAAAAGAATTTGGCCTCCCTCTGATAAACAGAAAACAAATATCTTGTTCATATGCTGCATTCCCCTGATTTAGATGGGACCCTAAGGTGCAACCTTACTCACGTAGCTTTCCTAGAAAAATGGAAGACCGTCTCAGGTGGAACATTGTCTATATTATATCATAACTATGAAACTGATTGTTCACTGCTTGTATCTGGAGGAAAAAAAAATGTCCAGAACAAAAGGACGGTCTGCACTGGGACTAAATATGGAATGAAAAAATATGGTTCTGATATGGTCATGTCTAAAATGACTACTAATTACAGCTTTCTAGCAAAAGACTTTTTTCTCTGTTCTTTTAAAAAACCTAGCTCAATTTCCATTAATCATGTGCGAATAGTAAATAATTTAAAGATGCTGTTTCAGTAGCCTTCTAATTTAGTTGCTCGAGAGTTTCTACGTCTTTAAGGTGTAATTCCAGATTCCCATAGGTTTGAATAAATGTTCCCTTTTTTTTTTTTTTTTTTTTAGAGAGAGAGAGGTAGAGGGAAAGGGAGGGGAAAAGAGAGAGGGAAAAACATCGATGTGAGAAAGAAACATTGATTTAGCCCAAATCTGCAACCCAGGCAAGTGCTCTGACCGGTAATCAAACTGTCAATCCTCTGCTTTGTGGGACAATGCCCAACTAACCGAGCCACGTTAGTCAGAGCAAATATTCCGTTTTTCATTGTTTTATTACCATCTGTTTAAAAAAAAAAAGCCATAATCAGGATAGACATACGGAAGACTAGACAATAAGACTGAATATCTTTCATAAATATATTAAAGTTGTCCCTGCATTTTAGAAGTACAAACATAGCCACTTAAAAAGAAAGTCTGAGCTCCCCTAAGTAGGCAGAAACTGTATCAAGAAGATTAATATGTTGCCAAAGAAACCACTGTTTAAATGAATCCTCTTGAAAGGAGAACTAAAAACAAGTGAATATTACCAGGAGGTAGTTGAAAAGTTGTGAAATCTGTATTTCTTTTGCAACTGAGTGGTGAGAAATGCATTACAAATGCCTAGGGTTAATTTAGAAAGTATTAAACAAATCAAGGTCACTAGAGAACAAACTCTTAAAAGAATGTAGAGTATATGAACAATAAAATCAACAAATCCAAGACTAATGATTATAATAAAAAGAAACATTCAAAATAAGTTAAACTTTTCCTGGATTTAATTTGGCTCCTATTCAAATATTTATGATAATACTAATTTCATTGCATTGTTATTGCTGTACTTATTTCCCGCTCTCTACACCTAGTCGTGAGTTCCTAACTTAGCACAATGCCTGGCACAAAACAGATACTCTGTGTGAGCTATAAAGTAATAAGTAAACATAGTACATTAGTCATTTCAGGGGATGACTAATGCAGTTTCACAATGCAGTTCCTACTTCAAACATTTTTTCCCTTTCAAAAGTTACCGAAATTTCTTAATGTAAAAGTTATGTATATTCTTCAGAATAATTTGGAAATTAAAAAGAAAACCTAAGAATAACCATTATTTATGTTTCTGAAATTATGTTTTCAGTATTTTTCCTATAGATAACCATGTTTATGCATATGTGTATGTTTATCAATATGTATATATATATACACATACATATACCAGGTATTTTAAAAGCTGCTTTTACATTTTTATACATATCAGGAATATCCTTCCTGTCACTAAATACTTTTCTATAAAGTTACTTCTAATTATAGCACAGCATTCAATAAATAAGTACTATATTCAAGTACATATTTTTGATTATTTACATCATTATAAATATTTTACTATTACATGTAATTGTGAAATATATACTCTTGCTGTTAATTCTGACCACAGTTATAATTACATATTTTGTATCCCTCAAAGAAAAATTACTCTGTTCAATATGTGCACATTTTAAGATTTTACAATTTATTGTCAAATTGTCCTCCAGACATGTTGTAAATCACTTCCAGCATGAATAAAAATATATTTTTCCAACAAAATAATTATTAAACATTACTCAGAGTGAACTAAGCCCAAACAAATATTAATATTATTTTAGTTTATATTATGGAGAAAGGCCATGGAAGAATATGAGCTATTTAAAGATTTAATAATAAATATGAAGGAATTACAAGAGAAAAATTATCTGGTCTATAAAGCTCACCTGGATTATACAAGCCAGTATTTAATCCTTGCATAATCTTAGTAAGAGGTATCAGTACTGATCTGTCTTCCTGTGGCAAAAACCGAGTCCTGTATCTACACAAATGCATAAAATAAAAAGCATCCATTATATCCTCCAGAATCAAAATAAGAGATTGTTACCCCACGAAAATTTAAAATTGTTCAATCAAATCATTCATTAACTATTATTACTTTCTCAAGTTGTTAAGCTGAGGATACAGAAAGTTTGGTGAGGACAAGTGACCACGGGAAGCAGAAAGAGTTACAGCTTTTCCACATGCAATTACAAAATTCTGCTCTTGGCACGCAAATTAGTTGGTTCCACTGTCAGTTCAGAGATGTGCTGATACTAAGAGGACTAACAGTATACACATTTTATCACACGCACATGTATACATTATAAAAATATCTATTATAAAAGTTTCTCTATGTATTGTATTTGAAAAGTATTAATATATATCCATACATTTTCTTATATATATATATAAAATAAAAATGCTGGATATATGACAAAACATGTCTATATATTGATACATTATAAAAAGATATCCATAAATGTATATATTATAAAAGCATATTATAAAGGTTACACATACACATATTCATGTTGGTGAACATTTCAGGAACTACTTCCCATATAAATGTCCCTAACAGAAAATAACTACACACCTTATACAACAGCTTAATTAACTTCCTAACATCGACCTTATTCAACCTCAAATGGTCAAATCTTATACTGATGGAAAAATCCTTGTCATTGCCTAGGAAGGATTTCTTCCTTCCTTCCTTCCTTCCTTCCTTCCTTCCTTCCTTCCTTCCTTCCTTCCATCCTTCCTCTCTCTCTCTCTCTATCTCTCTGCCCCTCACCCCTTTCTTTCTTTTTCCTACCTCCAGGCTTCATGGTTATAGGAGCTCCCTTCATCACAGGTTCAATCTGCTTTGATCCTACCTTTAATTTTAGGACATAGATTCAAATTTTGAAAAAGTAATGAATATAATGATGGAGAAATAGTGACATTTTATACATAGTGATAGGACAATATTTTTGAAAATTGCTGGAATTTCACAGCATCTTTTATTAATGTATTTTAATTATTTTTAAAAAATTTATACTAGTTCATTTCCTGGAAAAAATACTATGGACTCACTACATATATGAAGTTCTTTTATAATGAAAGAGGAATAAACCTTGTTATCAAGAAGACTAAACTATAGTAAAAGTATCTAAAATATGAACAATTAACTATAAACTAAGGCAACATTTGTAAAACAGTAAGATACAGGGCTATCAGGGCTATATATTATATATATAATATATAAAACATCAAGTCTGACTACACAGAACTTTATGAACAAGATGGCATATTATGTGGATTTCATCAGCACCATAATACATCTAAGTAGTTACATGTGTTTTAAGGAAATTAAAAGATAAAGTTAGTTTGTTATAGTTATCCACTTAAGTAACATTTTCAATGTACTTCATTCTTTCCTGAAAGTTTGACTTTCATTTAACATTCTTCTTCATTCTAAAAATTTCCCTTAATGTTTATTTTGCACTGACAACTGTTATTAAATTTTATTATTTTTTAAATCTGAAAATGTATTTTCTAGCTATTCCTGAGGTATATATTCACTGGATACAGAATTCTGGGTTGACTATTTTTGCTCTTGAGCATTTAAAATATTCTGGACCATCAAGTTCTGGCTACCTTTGTTTCCAATAGGAAACATATTATATGGATATTAGCATACAATAAGTTTATCAGTTCATAACTGTTTATATATTGTACATTATATACAAATATCTAACTACCATGCTGATTAGTAGGATCACATATATAATTTAATATCTTCTTACTTTTGATTTAACTGCAATGAATATAATTGCCTTATAGTTGCAAAAATAAAGCATTCTAATTTATTTAAAAACTGGGGGGGAGGTAGAGGCTGTAGTATACTGATTTTGTAACTTTTAATCTTCATAAACTTTATCAAAATTTAACTCTTCCATGTTATGTTACTGATAGCTTACAGACAGGTTTGTTAAAAATAAGCAAGCAAAAACTAAACAGTATCTTTCAAAATTGTTCTCCTAAGTGTAAGTGGATATTTATGTCTTAATGTATCATGTTTATGAAGGGTTCAGCTTCCTTCTAGAATCATGCCACAGTAGTGACATAGAATAAATGAAGTCCCAAGGTTGAGAAAAGAATTGAAATGCTTTTATTTTTGACCTGGAGTCCTAGCTTTTTCTACTTCTTTGATTTTGAGCAATTCATTAAGCACTTTGAAGCTTGTATTCTTTACATGTAAAATAGAAGTAACTATATAGTATGAGATATGTAGATTTTCCTAAATGATCATTGGAATATCCTTAATCTCAACCTAAAAGTAAAATAACATTACATATGCTAAACCGTTTTGGAAACTGCACAAATCTATATAGCATTCCATTGTAAAACTATTTCAGTGTAAATATATTATAATGGCATAAAAAGTTAGAGAATTTTGGGAAGTGGGACAAATGGGCATTTTTTTGTGCCTTTGATTTGTCTACCAACTTGTAGCAATAAAGTTTAAAATATATATTGAATTCTTACCACTTGCCAAATATTGACCTCAGATTCAAAGAAAAACTAGGCACAATTCCTGTCTTGGAGAGTCTCACATATGGTGTGGTAGATGAAACAAATAAACAAGAAAGTGTTTTAATACGGTCATAGAGATGAGAAAATAGGGGAGAGATTGTTAACCAGGCAACTAAAAGAGTAGTGTAATTAGCCAAAATATGAGACCTCATTGGAAACTCAGAGGGAGTTCAAATCTGCTCTCTCAGTAGAAATTATTCTCATGCTGAGCACATTGCTCCTAAAAGGGACTTTTCAACGTGCTACACAATCCTCAGATTTTAATTTAGACTTCTGAATGTTAGTTCCAGACTTTGCCCACTTTTATATTATTTCTAACTTTTGCACAATTTGTCACTTTTGCTAAATTGTGAAAAAAGAATGTGTGCATTTATTACTGAAAATGCTATAGTACTCAATTTTCACATAATAGTTGTTTGGTATAATTCTGTTTAATATCTAAATAAACCAGATAAAGATAATGCTTTTCAATCTATAAAATGTCATCAGCAAACTGGTATTATGCACAGGTAAAGCACCTATATTTAACCTTTGGCTCATTTAATCGGTTTTACCTTTTGTTTTACTTATTGATAATGAACAGCAAACCAGTGGAAAGAGAACCAGTAGCCTGGGATCTACGGTCAATTTGTTTTGTGACATAGGGCCTGACAGATCTGATAGTTTGTATCTCATTTTCCTCCTTATAAAGTGTGTGCTGTTGGTGGTGGTGGTAATGATTTTCAAGAATATTCAGCTAAAATTACCTACCATCTGTAAGCAAAGTTGTATGATAAAATAAAACCTACACCCTTCTACTTTACTAACTCAGTATCCCCACCCGGTGTGACCAAGCAGTAACTTCAAGTAATAGAAGCTGCAGGGAAAGCGAGTTTTGCTTCTATGTTTATCATTCTTGTATTCAGGAAAGTATTATGGCAAATACTTATTGTTTATTGCTCCTAAAGCAGCATAATAAAATGTTTTTGTTCCTAAATTATTATATACTATGTTACACTAAATAAGATGTTCATACTATTTCAGAGGGGGCTGAGAAGAAGCAGAATTCTTTCTTGATCACATCATAAGAGATATAAATGTTTAATCACTATGTTGTACAACTGGAACTAATATAATTTGTACACCAACTATAATTTTTTTTAAAAATGAAAAAATATGTCAAATATTAAATATTTGGAGATTTCCTAACTAAAAACATGAAAGTATTTATCTTTATTTTATCTATGTAAAGATTTGTCTCTTTGTACACAAAGAAATTATGAGTGCTAGAAAGGAGATATTAATTATAACTGGAAATTACTAAAGAAATAATAGTATTTAGTTTTGGCAATAACTTATGATAGTAAGTTAATGTAGGTTATTAAAGGAAACATCCAATACTTTTTTTCTCCATAGATTCTTGACAGTTTAAAAAAAAATAACACCTATTGTTGTTTAAATATTCCTTTACTCCTTGAAAAACACCCAACAGACGTCAAGATTTCTACCTCTGACAATGAGCATGGTTGCTATGGAAATAATTGGACTTTTGGTGCAAAAAGGATGAAAAAGTAGAGGAATTTGAAATGTTAAGAAATAAAGATACTCTATTATCATGCAAAACTGCCTGGAAGAAAGAGACATTTTAAAAGTATGTACTGAATTAATCAGAACTTTTCTAAATAGAGCATTTCCAAAACTCTAAAGTTTTGGCAGCTTCAGAACTTCAATAAAGTGCAGTCAGAGAAAGGCAGCTGTGCGTGGGTACGTTCTACACTGGCTCATGAGTTACTTATAATTAGAAGCTGGAAAGTTTTAAAAATTGAATTATTTTTTTTTTAAAGTGGAAACAGATTACCTGGCACCATTAATACAGTTATCTAAAGTATCATATGTGTGTATATTATTTTCCACTCTAGATTATGATTTTACTTTGCCACTTTAGACCTGCCATATTTTTTCCCTTCTCATCTCATAATACTTTACTCATGAAATAATGTCAATATAAGAACTTTTAAAAATTTTATGTATTCAGTTATAAAAGAAAAAAGAAAATGAAACCCTTTTCACACCATTCCAACAGGCAAACTTTATTAAATATATTTTAGAAAATTATCCATATAGAGAGAGAGAATATTCATGGGTCAAGACATAGAACTAAGTCTTTTTATTTTACAAGGAATGTTTACAGTCATTCTTTTTTCTTAACTATGTATCATACATCTTTCCTTGTTAGTACATCAGTATTTACTAATACACTTTAAATGGCTAATAGAGTTAAAACTATGCATGTATTATAGTTAATTAATCAATACATGTTTGATACATATTTAGAATTTGAAAATATAAATTATAAAACACATATTACATAAGTAAATACACATAAATATGCAATACTAAATAAAATTTTTACACTAATTTTGTAAAGTCTATGTTTACTCATAAACATTTTAGCCATATAAAAGCTATTTTTATAGATTAAATATCTAGATACAAAATCATATTGTGAAAATATATTATTGAAATCGATAAAATTTGCAAAATTGATCTTCAGAAATACTGAAAGAGTTAATAATGTCATTTACTCTTAGTAGTGAAAATTTTCAATATCTTGGTACTTGCACAAGTTTATTCAATAAATATCCTTAGACTAATTACTGTGTGAGCTATTTTGTTGACTCCAGGCTTGAAGTAGTTAATAAAACAGACACAAAATGTACATTTAGGAGAAGGTAGCTCTTTAAAATATCAAAAATGTTGATGAAAGTTACATCATATAAATCCTAATTGATATTGATATATACTAGGTGTTCTGGGGAAAAAAACTGAGGTGCATCTGAGGAAATTCAATTTAAATATTCCATTAATGTGCTAAGTTTTGCTTATAATGCTTTTTTATATCACTAGAAGTTTTTCATGCAATAATGCTTTATTTGCTGGAATACCTCAAAGTAACTTTCCTGAGAACGGAGGGAATTATAAAATTTCTTAAACTTTATAATTGAAGATCCATAAATATCACAGTAAGGGACTTCAATAAATCAGTGGAATAACATATTAAAGGCAAAGATTAAGCGGCTCTGTGCTTCTGCTACCCTTAGAGGAGAGAACTTTCATTTTCTTCCTTTATTGGTTAAGTTTTTCTTCACATTGCAATGTGGTTTACAATTACCCTGCCCACAACCATAAAAACACACCCCAAAGATAAGAAAATGGATACAATCAGGGGCATGGCAGATACAAGTCTGAAGTGCTACCTTTACCACAGTGTAGAGGTACTGAGACTCAGTGGTCTCATATAACGACCATTAAGATGAATTGTCAGCATAAAATCTGTGGGTGGAACGTGAAGAGTGAATGTCCCTCAGCCATTTATTTCAGCTGAAAAGCAAATAATAGCACAAATGTGCTCATCAGAAATTTGAAAAGCACATAGAATCAGATATACTACCCATGGAAAAATAGTCACTGTTTTGAATATTTTTTCAGAAGACACAGATAAATAAGTTTTATATCAAGTTGAAAAATAAACATGAACATTTGGAATGAGAGCAAGACCTACTGCTTGAAATCCAAGGCATTTGTGATTCGGCAATCATTTAGTTCCTGTATTTTAACAAGGAGTTTTGAATAATTAATATTTGAAACTATTTGAGGGTCAAGAAACTTCCAAAATTCTGGTGGCGTTGGAAATATTCAGATTTCTGGTGGACTTCTCAATATTTGGCATCAATAAATATGATTGTACAGCCCCAAGTTAGACAGTTGGGAAAAGGTGAATGATCCTCGTTCTTGCTAAGCTGGCCCCAGTCATACAATAGGGAAGAAGAATGGGATCGCAGAATGTAACGGATTATTCCCAACGATAATGGTAACGTTAGCAATTATAGTAGAAACCTATTATAATAACAGCAATGACTGATATCTATTTATTGCTTAATGGTCCAGAATTTATGTGAAATGATATCTAAATCAAGATAAAATAGGTTTATGTCGAATTAGGTAAATACACACACATTCACACACACACACTTTATTCTTGCTTACACAAAATCCCCTGTAGTTCTGATAAATCTAGAAAGCAGCCTAGCGTCATGGAGCTGATCAGTGGTGAGGCTGCAGTTCTCTTGCTGGCATGTTAATGCATGGTCTCTGAAAGGGAATAGAGAGAGAAAACGCTTCTCTTCGCTTCTGGCCTCAGCCCTTTGGCTACATGACTCTGCCATTTCTACATGAGAAATAAAGGGAATAGGGAATATTTGATGAGCAGGATGTTCTCAGCCACAAGGACAAGCTGTGAACTATCACATTTAATGTTTATAAGAGTCCTGCATAAGAGAGGAAAGTCACCCAAATAATCAGGAAGGCTTATGTTTAGAGACACTTGTTTATTTTTGCATTCTTTGTTAATGTCTTCAAATTGAAAAAAAAATGCTCCATGTAAGTAATTACTATAAAAGAAATATTGTTAAGCAAGACCACTCATTTGGATTGTGTAAATATATTTTATGCCTTACTATGAAGTTTTTAAAATAGTTACAATGTAAGAGTGTTTAATATATCCATAGTAAATGACAACTTACATTAAAATACATTCAGTGCATATGTATTTTAGGTATATATAATGAAATAAAACAACATTATAAATAATTAATGAAAACTAACAGTTGAATAGCAGTTTACAAAGTACCTTTAAACCATGCTTTCATTTGATAAAAAAACAGCCAAGCTCAATGATGAACATTGGCCCTGGAGTCTGATCGCCTAGGTTATACTTGGTAAAGACTTAGCTCTGTGCTTCTAGATCCTGTTTGTAAAAGGTCAATGATGATAGGACCTGGCTCATGAGGCTGTGTGCAAATCAAAGGAATGAATACATATAATGTTCCTAGGTTGATGTCTAGAATATAGCAAACATGTAATAAATGCTAGCTGTTTTTATAGCTATTATGAAAACCCTCTAAGCTTGTGAGGTTAATATTATTGGCCAGACTCTTGTGCTATTAGAGAATACCCAGTTAATAAGTGGGGTAATTTGTCCAAATATCACACAACTGAGAAGTGGAACCATAAATAAGACCCAGAGGTTATTTTGACTTTAAATGCAGCTCTCCAATTTGTCCTCTATTCAAGTCATAAAAAAACAGTAAAGTTCCCATGCATGCTTTTATGGTTTAGGTGGTGGTCCCCTGGGACCTATTTACTATAAAAGTCTCATGAGTTAATGAAAACTAGCCCAGTACCTTGTAGGAGTTTATTCACAGAATTATAATTGTAAATTATGCCATGACAAACAGCACATAATACGTCTCTGTGTAAAAACCTTCATTTTTCTTTCCAGTTATATTCATCCTCAGGATTCAAGTACATTTGCGGGGTATGTAGAGAGATAGTGATGTGTTTCAGTAAAAATAGAATATCTTAGTCACACAGGTCTGGATGCAAAATATACTTCTGTCATTAACCAGCAAACGAAAATAAAAATGTCTTTTCAAATTTCAGCCTTCATCTGTAGAAAAAGAATTAAAGTAGCTTTCCTGTGTATTACTATGGACATTTAAAGGTAGTTTAAGTTTCCCTTGGCAATTAAAAAATGGCTCAACGTGTGTATTTTCTGTTGGAACACAGATTTTCATGAAATTATAAAATGGACAAGGAAGAGTCAAAGTGTAATTACCCATTAAAGGAAATAATCCACCCCCATTATTAAAATGATGGTGTCCTCAGAGCTGTTCAGGGCTCTGGCATGACTTGCCCTTTTAATAAACTAATCTTAAGTTCAAAAAAAGGAAAAATAATAGTTGGCTTTCTTTGCTTTTATATTTAATGAACATAGGGAGCTCTTAAAACATAATAAATTTCAACCAAGAAAAAGAGCAACTGGAGTTTAGCTGATGCAATTTGTCATAACTGCAAACTAAAATGTCATGGAGAACAAGACATTATCAAAATGCAAAAGACCCTGAAAATTAAGGCTAAAGCTGGATTTAGCCTGCAGTTTTGGGATCTTCACTCACTAAAAGGCACACAGCACTGAATTAAAGAACAAAACATATGCAGGAGCCTAATTAACAGAGATCATTGGGTGGTGGGGGTGAGAAGCAGGAAAATATTCTATGTTTTCTAAGAGGTCTCTTTTCCTTCCTCCCATTGATTGGTAGATAGACTTTCAGATTCCACCTTCTTATATCTCATATATTTCAGAAAATATAGGGCAAAAGTGTAATAATTGATGGTGCAAAATAAACTAAAAGTTATGATATATTGATTAAAACATTGTTTCTGAAATAAGATCTTGGACAAGATTTTATTTTAATCTATAAAATATAATACCATACTTACCTGGTAGGATTGATGTGTACATTAAATGAAAACAAAAACCCAAATAACATAGTAAATTTATACTTAACAAGCACATAGTAAGTATCCAAGTAATGTTCATTAAAATCATTATTAGTTCATACAAATAAATCGCCATTATGCAGAATTGGAGATAAAACTATTTTAGCATTTCAGGTTAGATATTTTTCTCACATAATCCTTAAGATACTATCAAACTAGAGAGCCCAGCAAACTTTCACCTCAGCAGAGTAGAGCTGAACTACCTAAAAGCCTGATAGAAATGGCACTTGGATGCTAGTTTTATCTGGAACCTTTCATTAAAGGCTTTAGTACATCAGAGTGTGTTAATGCACATACTTCCCTCTGTGTGTTTATAGGTGGCATTCTCTCCTAATAAAAAGGATACATTGGCTATGCTTTTATCTATAGGAGGTCACCCCTACCCTGTGACCAAGTTCCTCTTTCTTTCTCCTATTCAAGAAAACCACTCCAGCCACTTTCCACTGTCCCTCACCCCTACATTGTCTTTTTTTTTTCAATTTTTGTTAGATCTTTACTGTCCTCATCTATGAGCTTCAGAGTTCTTTATTTCACTTACTTACCCCTCTACCTTGCTGGCTGCTAAACCACCTTCTCTTTGTCATTGCCCATGAGGCTCTTGATCTCTGGGACCCCTAACTTTATCTTCCACTACTCTATCCCTTACTTTATGCTGATAGCTGCACTGGGCCTCCTTTCTGTTCCCAGAACACAGCAGGCATCCCTTTGCTTCAGAACCCTTATGCATATTCCCTTTATATAAGAATATTTTTCACAGAGATATCTGAATTTTTCTATCTTTGCCTCCTTTTTATTGAATTTATTGCAGTTACATTGCTTAATAAAATTATGTAGATTTAAGGTTTACGATTCTATAATATGTCATCTGTATATTGTATTGTGTGTTCACCACCCCAAGTTATGTCTCTTTCCATCACCATTTATTCCCCCTTTATCTTGTCCTGCTTCCCTCCATCCCTATTTCCCTCTGATAATGATTAAAAAGTATCATCATTGAAATTTTTGGCCACAGTATTAAGATTACAAATGTATACCCATAAACACAGACACCTCCTTTCCTTTCCTATAATTTATTCCTCAGATGTTATCCTCATTTAACACAATACATATTTCTTTTTTATACCATTTATGGTGGCACTCTCACTTGAATGTCACTTTATAAAGACAGACATCAATAATTTTGTTTATGGTTACAATTACAGTGCACTGAAGAGTGCTGGGCAGATCGTTGCGGTCAATCTATATCTGATAGATTAACAAGTTATAACATAGTGAGGTAAAATAGTAAAAAAACTTTCAGACATTAGAGAATTAAAATAGACATTTAGCGTCAACATGCAGCAAATGTAGTGTTGTAAAAAATCAGACCAGTGAGCTAGAAAGCAAATGTAAATGAGCTCCCAAAACTAATATGCCTTTCCATTGAGGGCTTAGTATGACAGGCACTTGGCTGAAAACTTTATACATTTTTACATATTTAGTCCTCTCAACAACCCTTAAAAGCAGGTGCTGCTGTCATCCCCACTTTACAAGAGAGCACACTGAGACCTTTGATTGTTTAATTAACTGGAGTAATGTCACACTTCCAGCAAGTGGTAGAGCTGAAGAAAGTGCCTGATAATCTGGCTTTAGAGTCCAAGCTTTGTAACGGTATCTGTCATAGTTAAAAGGGAGGATTAAATGATTTCGTTCATGTAAAACTCCAGGGTAATTTCTATACATAATTAGTACTCAATATAATTTATTTATTTTGGATCATAATTTATATTTTAATGTTTGTGCTTACTTAAGGCTTTTTCTTTTACATGTGGGCATGTGTATATGTTTCTTCTAGCATTTTAGGAAATTTATAATTCAGCATCTATGGTCACTTTTCAGTGTATAAATTTATAAGTCATATAATTTCTCTGCTAATCAAATTTAAGAGTAAAGTAGTGGTTGTTTAGTTCCCTTTTGTAATCATGGGTAATACACAATATTATTTTCCCCTATTCTCGTCTCTCAGGTTAATTGGAATGGCCTAGAATTTCTTTTATCATGTGCAATCTTCTTAAACAATAATAATCTCTTACTAAATAAAATAAGTAAACATAACCTAGGTATAATAATTTTATACACCCTGAATCCTAAATCCTAGAAATGTAAGAATGACAGGCTGCATAGATCATGACACTTTCACTGGATGTAGAATTCACAGTTGACAAGTTTTGGGTTCAAAATTACATGTTTTTTGTTCATTTTTTACACCATGCAATGAAGTGCAAAAGGTTGAAAATGCCTGATTTTGAAACACAAAAATAAAAAATTATCATGAATTTAAAGTATTTAAACCTGCTTCATTTGTGAATTCAAAACTCAATAGGCAGTGTATAGAAAAGATAAGCTACTAAAAGTTCTTACATTATGTCTAGACAAATAAATTGGTGCAATTAGCTGGAGGAAATTTTAATGTGGAGTGAAACCCCTAAAGCTTTTGTTATCTTTGATTCATTAATTCCAAAGCTGCCATTTATTATGAAGGAAATATTCAGGAAAATGCACAAATACATATAAGAAATGATGTGTTTATAATAGTGAAAAACTACAAATATATTTTCAATAATAAATAAGAAGTACAGCTATCTAATAAAACAATATTCTGCCACTAAAAACAATGATATATACAGAGAGTAAATAGTTACTCAGAAAGTAATGTTTAATACATTGAAAACACATTTCTTAAAAGTATATTTCTAACATGATCCATTGTACCTATTTCATTTACTTTAAACACTCTAAAATGACATATGCAAAGAGTTAATATACTCTTTCTACATATTGACATTCAGTTTATCTTTCATTTCCTCTGTTATAATTATTTTTGAGATTGAAATCACTAAATAAAATAATTCAAAAAAAGATTAATTTTTAAAATTCAACGACAGAGTGGATTTTTGAGGGGTTTTTTTGTAGTATTTTGGGACAAATTATTTTCCCTCTTTAAGTAAAAAAAAAAAAGTTAAGGCAAACCAAAAGACAGTAAAACAGTGCAGGTTAAGTTCCATGCAACTGCAATAAAACAAATATCTCAGTAAAGCAACTCAGACCAATTGTTTTAGTCTCTAGTACATAAAAAATTATGTTTACACTATGCTATAATTTATTAATTATACAATAGCATTGTCTAAAAATTGTGAACACCTTAATTTAAAAATTATTTTATTGCTAAAAAATGCTAACCATCATGAATCTTTAGTGAGTTCTAAAATTTTTCTGGTGGACAATCTTTCCTCACTGTTGATGGCTGCTGATGTATCAGGGTGGTGGTTGCTGAAGACTGGGGTGACAGTGGCAATTTCTGAAAATAAGACAGTAAAGTTTGCTGTGTCCATTGACTCTTCCTTTCATGCATGACCTCCCTGTAGCATGCAATGCTGTTTGATAGAATTTTACCCACAGTATAACTTCTTTCAAAACTGGAATCAATCTTACCAATCTCTCCCACCGCTTTATCAACTAAGTTTATGTAATATTCTAAATATTTTCTTGTAGTTTCAACAATCCTAGGGCATTTTAACTAGGCATGATTTCCATCTCAAGATACCAGTTTCTTTACTCATCCATGAAATGCAACTCTTCATTCATTAGTTATCAAGACATTGCAGCAATTCAGTTACATCATGACACTTCACATCTAATTGTAGTTCTCTTACTATTTCCATCACGCCTGCAGTTATTTCCTCCAGTGGAGTCTTGAACACTTCAAAGCCATCCATGAGGGTTGGAATCAATTTATTCCAAACTCCTGCTAATGTTAATATTTTGACTTCTTTCCCATCATCCACATATGTTCTTAATGACATCTAGTATTGTAAATCATCTCCAGAAGTTTCAAATTACTTTGGCCAGATACATTAGAGGAATCGCTGTCTTAAATCCTTAAGAAATGTATTTCTTCAATAATAGGACTTGAAAGTCAAAATTATCCCTTGATCCAAAGGCAGCAAAATGGATGTTCTTTGTTAATGGGTGTAAAAACACCATTAATCTGCCCTGACTGGTGTAGTTCAGTTGGTTGAGCATCGTCCTACAAAGCAAAAGTTCATTGGTTTGATCTCCTGTCAGGCCACATGCCTGGGTTGTGGACCTGGTCCCCAGTCAGGGCTCACGTACGAGAGGCAACTGATGGGTGTTTCTCTCACACATCGATGTTTCTCTCCCTCTTTTTCTCCCTTCCTTCCCCTGTCTCTAAAAATAAATAAATAAAATCTTTCAAGAAACATTAATCTCATTGCACATCTCCATCAGAGCTCTTGGGTTATCAGTTGCATTGTTGTCTATGAACAACAATATTTTAAAAGGAATCTTTTTTTCTGAAAAGTAGATCTCAACAGCGGGCTTAAACAATTCAGTAAACCATGTTGTAAACAGATGTACTGTCATCCAGGCCTTTTTGTTCCATTTTTAGAGCACAATCGGAGCAGACTTAGCATAATTCTTAAGGGTTCTAAATGTTAATGGAATGAGAGAAAAGAAAAAAAATACAACAAAGATTAATTTTTTATTTAAAAAAAGGATTTTTGAAATAGTGAATGAACTTCGGCTTCAACTTAAAATTACCAGCTGCATTAGCCCCTAACAATGGAGTTAGCTTGTCCTTTAAATCTTTCAAGCCAGGTATTATTTTGCCCTTTCAGGTTATGAATGCCCTGGATGATATCTTCTACCAATATAAGTGTTTTATCTACATTGAAAATGCATAGTTTAGCATAGCCACCTTCATTGATTATTTGCCACAGCTTCTACATCAGCACTTGCACTTCACCTTGTATTTTTATGTTATGGAGGTGGCTTCTTTCCTTCAACCTCGTGAGCCAAACTCTGCTAGCTTCAAACTTTTCTTCTGAAACTTTCTCACCTTTCTCTGCTGTCATCCTTTTTGTCTGGCTTAGGAACAGCAATATTTGTTTCATTTGGATTTTGTGAAATTTCAAATAGATACCATATGAGAACAGTGAAATTACCTGGCAAATATATTTTAAATAAATAAAAAATGTTATTGAAAATGTAATAATCTCTCATATCTCATTTATTTATTTTTATTTTTAAATGTTTAATTACAGTTAACATATAATGTTATATTACTTTCAGGTGTTCAATGTAGTGCTTAGACATTTACGTAACTTAGGAAGTGGTCACCCCTATAAATCTAGAAACCATGTGATACCATACGTGGTTATTATAATGTTATAGACTATATTCCCTGCTACACTGTAATTTACATTCTTGTGACTGTTTTTATAACTGGCAATTTATACACTTTAACCCCTTCCTTTTTTTCATCCATCCCCACAACATGTTTCCTATCTGAAAAACACCAAAGTGTTCTACATATGTGTTGAATCCTGTTTTGTTTGTTCATTTATTTTGTCTTTTAGATGCCACAAACAGGGAAATCATATGGTATTTGTCTTTCTCTGTCAGACTTATTTCACTTAGAAGAATACTCTCTGGGTCCATTCATGTTGTTGCTGATGGCAAGATTTCATTCATTTTGTGGCTAATAGTCCACTGTGTCTATGTACCATCTTTACTTTATCCGTTTATCTACCAATGGACACTTAGGCTACATTGCTATCATGGCTATTGTACATAACACCACAATGAACACAGTGAGGTATGTGTCTTTTGATATTTATTTTTGGTTTCTTTGGATAAATACCCCAAAGTGGAATTGCTGGGTGCTTCTTTGCCTATTTTTATAGCCTTCATTTTAAAGTCAATTTTGCCTGATATAAGTATTGTTACCCCTGATTTTTTTTTTCATTTCCATTTATATAACTTTTCTGTCCCTCTGCTTTTAGCCTGTTTTCCTTTCAACCTGAAGTGTGCTTCTTTTAGGCAGCATACATATGGGTCTTGTTTTCTTATTTGTCTTTTGATTGGAAATTTAATTCACTTACTTTTAAAGTAATTATTTTAGGTCAGGAGGGTTAGAGTGTTGGAGGAGGTCACTGGGATGATGTGACCGCCAGTTGACCTGAGTGCTGACCCAGGGCAATAAGATACTCCTTATCTGGTTCCTGTCCTTGGAATATAGCACCACCTGCTCTCCCTGAACTAGCAGCCAGTTCAATGGTATGGCCTGAGGGGGTAAAGTGGTGTTGAGATTATCTGAACTGTGGGTGTGGCTAAACCCCATTAAGGCCCCTATTTAAAGTTTTAAGATTCTTGCAGGAGGATGCAGAGGTCTGCTTGTCTTGGGGTGCTTAAGATAAGTCTCATAAGTAAGTAATAGTCATAAACTGACTATTAAATTTACCACCTTCTAATCTGGAATGGTCTCTTTCTGAGGTTTCTTCAAGGCCCATTTCAAATTTCACCCAGGGAACAACCAAGGTTGCAAACAAACAGTACCGGTGTGTAGTCTTTTTGTTTTTGTTTGTTTCTTTGTTTTTTTCTTGTTTGTTTTAGTACTAAACTACCCCTGATTTTTTTTCAGAATTTCTCAATACATCTACATCTCTGCATGCTTCAGTATATCCAGGGATTATTCTTTGCTTACTCATTTGTATAGAAGGAGACAGATCTTTTCTCACAAAAGTGATTTACTATGAGTTCTATCAGACTACTTGTCCCTGAACACATCTTTCATCACCAAAAGAAAGGATTAGATTTTATTTTCTCTGATATTTTCAGAAGTTGTGGTTTTGAGTAACTTTCACAGTTACGGAAGATATTAATGTAGAGGTATTCTAGCAAGAGGGAGTTCCCCTTCTGTGTTTAGATTTATTAATTTTTTTCATATGTTCGGAAAACTCTTACAAGTAAACTATTGCAGTTATGTCCTTGCTTTATTTAGTGTATGTTCCTAAGAAATTTGCAAAGGAAAAGAAAAGTAAAGTTGGTTAGTAGTTGGATTAGTCATTTAGTTTGCTGGTAAAAATTTTTCTCATATAGATGGTTTTGGCTACTTCGGCCTTTAGTCCCTGCTACTTTAGCATCATGATATTAGTTAAAAATATAACCCCATTGGTAAGTATGCTTGGAGTGACCAGTATCTCTTTATTCAGTCTGCTTTTGTGAATTCAGAATATTTGTTGGTTATTTACCCAGAGAAACAAGCCAATTGCATTGCGATGACCATGTTTATGTACATGCTTGAATCAGAAATGTAAGTGCTTCCATTATAAGGTGGAAAATAAGTAGTATATAATTTGATTCTGAAATACACTGTAATCTGGCTTTAAGATGACACCTTTCTCTGTTTTTTTAGAAATGATTAAACATTTTCACAGCCTTAATTTAATCATTTTGATAAATTTTATAAAAACTTAAAAATGATTATATTTAAATACATTTAAATTAACATCTTGAACATAAGCAATAGGTTTATATTTTATCTAACCTTTACAATAAACATACCACTGTCATTAAAATAACCCAGTTCTTTTAAAATTGAATCAGTTTTTTAATTTTTTTGTTTTAATTTGGCTAATACTATTCCCCCCCAAACATGAACAATTAGCATACCTGCTAAAAAGCAAGAAAGTATTTTTTAAAATGTGGTTTTGCAGTGCTTAATCCTTGAGAAAAAAAAAAAATTTCAGTTGAAAGTAAGAGCTATAGTTTTCAGGAAGCATAATCACATTTTTAATTTAAAGATATGCCTTTTAACAACTTTTGACCTTTTTAATAGTCAAGGCAAGATATGTAATTGATGTTTATTCTTTAATGGCTCTAAAGGAATAAGTAAAAATGACCTTTTCATAGTGGTTCTACTCAGTGATTGTGCCAAGCCTGCAATTGGCATAATAGAATTTACAAAGTGGGGCCCAGGTGTGCGAGTGTGTGTGAATGTGTGTGCTCTTTAAATACTCATAACGAAATTGAAACACTAACTCACTTTAGGCCTTCTGCCGACTGGCTCTAGACAAATAACATTCAGCTCATTTATGATTTACCTTCAGGTGATAGACAGTTACATTGCGAGGTTTTATTTTTATTTTTATTTTTTATTCAGCCCTATATTTAGTCTAGCAGTGGACTAGACTAATATTTAATGGGCTAACTATTAAGCAATAAAATAAATTATATAGTGATTCTCTTTTTATAAAAATACTATTGTAATCATTATCACATTTACTTCTTTCAGCACAGAGAACAGATATTAATATAGCATTATTTTCACACAGAAAAAAATGCAGAGGCTAACTCAATACAGAGATTAAATTCAAGCCCATGTCATAATTATGATATATATTTTTGTTCTTTTCATCACAACAAATACCTTTACAAAAATAAGAATACTACAGAAAACTGTATAAAGCAATAATTCTGTCAGGTAATCAATATCAGAAAATTTTCAGAGATGCTTATACATTTTGATTGAATTACAAAATTAGTTTACTTTATTAGACTTAATAGCCTGCATGAAAATCCATCAGAAATATAATTAATGCACAATTAGTACATTGGCCTGACAAATGAAATTATGCTCTCTTCAGTGTATTCTAACTGCATAATTAGTTTACAAATATAGAAAATATACCCAAAAAATAAAAAAAACAGTAAAGGTATGAAATTTTCTCATTTCTCAGTGCTCAACATCGAGGAAAAAAGTGTCAAAGGCAAACTCATAGTTATTGCTCCACCTTTGAAGAAAACAAATGTGTGATATTATTTAAGAGAAAGTAGAGGAAAACAAATATATTAAATGAGTTTTTCAGAAGTCAATAATATTACTCTAATTTTTAAAGAAGCACAACTTCTATTTAAGATCTAAAAAGAATTTATATTAGAGAAAATTTGAAAATAAAGACTTAAAAAAGTTAACAATCATCTTGTTATGATTGTTATGATATAAAAGGATTTATAAAATTTTACTTCCAAGACTTTTCAAAGAGCATGGTTTACCACAAGCAAAGATAAACTCAATCTAGGTCATTTATAGATGAACAGAGAGTGTCAGTAGGTTTATTGGGACAAATACATGATATAAGTACAAATAGGCACACGATATGGTCTCTTGAAAAATTATCCTGGATGAGGAGAATCCAGCTGTGCTATTAGCAAAGGTGGGTGGCAAGTGGAAACTAAGAAAGTGTGGTAGATGCCAAAATGCAACAGTAGTGAGCTCAACCTGGCAATCTTTCCCTAGCAAGAAGAACTGAGAAAATCACAAGTGTTAGTTATTTAAATACTTGAATAAATAACAAGACTTTTCAAGAAAAAAAGAGAAGAAATAAATTATTAATAGTAGGATTGACAGAAGGCTATGACTACATATTTACAAAATTTAGTGTATTAAGGTAATCAGTAATATTGTAATAACTATTTATGGGGCCAGGTGGGTATTTGAAATATCAGGGGAAACACTCTGTTAAAGTACATGATTGTTTAATCACTATGTTGTATATCTGAAACTAAAACATAATAATATTGAATGCAAACTGTAAATGAAATACAAAAAAATAAAAGGTATTAAGAGAATAATAGGAACAACTTTATTATAAGACAGCCAACAACAAATGAAAGGGCAATAGATGAGATCTGGTGTGTTCAGGGTAGTACAGCTGTAGACTTAAACTAGAATACTGTTTGTCTCCATGTACAAAAATTAACTCAAAAATGGATCAAATAACTAAATGTAAGACCTTGATACAATAAATTACCTAGGAGAAAACATAGGCACTAAACTTATGGGCCTTGGTCTTAAAGATAATTCTATAAATTTGACCCCAAAGGCAAGGGAAGTAAAGGCAAAAATAAAAGAATGGGACTATATCAAACTAAAACCTTCTGCACAGAAAAAGAAACTGATGCCAAAACAGAAAGGCAACCAACCTAATGGGAGATGATATTTGTAAACAGTTTTAACAAGGGGTTATTATCCAAAATATATAAATAACTCATGTACTTCAACACCAAACATACAAACTATCCAATTAAAAAAGGGGAAGAGGACCTAACAGACACCTCTCCCAAGAAGACATACAAAAGGCCATCATTAGCTACTAGGAAAATAAAAATCAAAACAAAGATGAGACACCAAATCACACCTGTTAGAATGGCTATTATCAACAAGACAGGACAAGTAATACCATATGTTGGAGAGGTTCTGGAGGAAAAGGAACCCTCATGCACTGCTGGTAGGAATGTAAACTGGAACAACCACTATGGAAAACAGTATGGAGCCTCCTTAGAAACATAAAGCTAGAGTTACCATATGACTCAGTAATCCCTCTCGTGGGCATCTACCCCCCAAAATTGAAAACATTTATTCACAAAATTATATGCACCCCTATGTTCATTGCAACTTTATTCATGGTGGCCAAGACATGAAAACAGTATCTTTCATTAGATAATTGGATAAAGGAGCTGTGGGGACATATATATAAGAAGATACTATGCAGCCATAAGAAAAGATAAAATACTGCCATTTGCAACGATATGGATGGATCTTGAGAATGTCATGCTAAGCAAAATAAGTCAGAAACAAAAGCAAAGCTAAGCAAAAATAGAAAGAAACAGAAGATTTCACTCATTTGTGGGGTATAAAAGTGAAAAAACAAGAAAAACACATAAAAACTCATAGACACAGATAACCATAGGAAGGGGAATGAGTGGTTAATAAAGGATAAAGGGGCTCAAACATATGATGACAGAAGAAAATTTGACTGTGAGTCATGGGCACACAATGTAATATACAGGTGATGCATCATAGAATTGTTGACTTGAAACCTATGTAGACTTACTAACCATTGTTACACAATAAATTTAATTAAAAATAAAAGTAAAATTAAAGGACAACATACTTAAAAATAGATAAACATAAAACTGATACAATGTAAAGTAAACAACCTCACAAGACATATATATATATCACATAAATTTATAGTAATTTAAAAAAAATTCAGGGGAACATTCTGACACCAAAGCTTTAGTGGTGACTGTTATCAAACATTTAATAGAAAGATGAAATCAATTTTTCACAATGATGTCAGAAAAGTAGAAGTTGGAAAGACATTCCATCATGTTTCATGACCTACTGCAACTCAAATGATATTCTGTTGACATTATAAAAAATGAAATTTATCAAGTGATATATTAAACATAGATGCCAAAATTCTTAATTATCACAATGATTTCACAAATATTAAAAAAGATGTACACTCAAGAGGATTTTATTGGAAATGTAGAAATGATTGAACATTTCAAAATCAAACAACCTATTCACATTAACATTTATTTCAATGATGCAGAAAATTATTTTATAAAATCATTATCTATTTATGATAAAATTTCTTAGCAAAGAACCAAGGAATCTTTCTTAAAATGAGAAAGGATATCTAGAAAAGTATAGTTATTAATATACTTAATGGTAAAATAGGAATTGACTTCCTCCTAATATTAAGAAAATATCAGAATATCTTCTCTCATTTCTACTCACATTGACTGGTGGTTCTTCCTTTTGAGAGCAATAAAGCAAGAAAAATTAATAGCAGAAATAACAGGAAGGGAAAAGTACATTGTCTCTATTTGTAGAATACATGATTAAATAAAAATATAAAGAAATCACCCTATACCTACTAGATCTAATAAGTTAAATCAACAAGGGCACAAGAAGAAATGCTAATATGAATAAATCAAGTGAATTTCTATTAACAAAATGCAAATTGATAAAAACTTTTAACTACAATAGTAGGAAAATACTTAAAGAGAAATATGACAAAAGATATGCAAAATTTGCCCACTTAAAACCACAAAATATTAATGAGAAGAAAATAACGATCTAAATAAAGGAAACATGGAATAGACTGAAAGTGACCAGAGTGGAGGTGGGAGGAGTATATTTTTGAAAAGAAGAGGAAGGGACTAGACTAAGAACATGCGTGAATGACCCACGGACATGAACAACAATGTGAGAACTGACTGTGGGAGAGGGGATTGGAATGGGCCGGGGAAGTCCAAGAGGGGAAAATTGAGACAACTGTAATAGAATAACAGTAAAAATGATTTATCAATAATAAGACTTGTATAGTTATACAAAATTCATGGATCTATTAAAATAATATTGATAAAAAAGATAAATTCAGAAGGCTCACACTACCATATTTTGTCTATAACTTATATAACTATAATAATTACAACATAAAAGTCTTCCATAGACTATTATCTAGTCTTTACACAAGAGAGGGCAAAATTAAATACACATATATACAGTAAAATTATTTTTGACATGTGTAGATGAAAGCACAGGGAATAGATACTCATAAATATTACTAAAACTAGAGCAACATAAAATAAAAAACAACTTGATCTCTACTTCATACTATATACAAATTGACAGGAATATATCATAGATTTAAATGTGAAGTGGAAATTATAGTGTCTAAAAAGAAACATAAAAAGTATTAATAACCTAGGGTAAGAAAATAATTTTTAGACAAAACTCACAAACACTCAGTATAAAATAAGAGTAAACTGAATAAGATCATTAAAATTCAAAGTCTCTGCTTATCAAAATAGGCCAGACTCAGCTGTAAAGAAAATATATATAATATACACACATACATACGTATACACATAAACACATATATGCATATGTATATATTGACGTATATACACATATACATATATATTAGAGAGATCTCATCTAGAATATATAAAATAGCTCATGCATCCAATTTTTTTAAATAGGCAAATATTTGGATAGACACTTCATAAAAGAATATTTTTGGCTGGCCAATAAGTATATGAAAAGATGCCTAACACCACTAGTCATCAGTGAATTGCAATTAAACCAAAATGAGTTGTCACTAAAAACCTATCAGAGTGGCTAAAATTAAAAGGACTAAACCAAACATTGGAGAAGATACCTAACAACTGGAACTCATGTAGTGCTGGTACAAAGCTCCTTGACAGTTTTAGAAAAGGTCAACATATAGCTAGAATATGACCCAGTAATACTATGTCCCTTGGGATATCTATAGGACTATAAATCAAAAATATATTTTACCATTATATCATTTAGATATGTTATTTGTCCTGTAAAACTAAAATCTAATTAAGATGTGCAAGTGAACCCAGAAACAGATTTAATGAGGAAAATGTTGAATTAAAATTTGTTAAAGACTGAAATCATGTATAAAAATAAATTTGAAATGGTGAATGTTCAAGACATTTATATTTGCTATTCCCTCTCCCTGTACATTTCTCCTAGAACCCACATGGCAAGCTTCTTAATTTCCTTCGCTGTCCTGCTTTATCTTTCTCCACAGCACTGATCACTCTGTGTGTGTCTGTGTGTGTCTGTGTGTGTGTGTGTGTGTGAAAGAGACAGAGAAGAAGAGAGAGAGGAACTGTTATTTCTTATTAAGTCCATATATATTCATAATTTATTGCTTCTTGGGATTTATATGTCTATCAAGATATAGCCTCCATTATTATCTCTACCACTGTGTTTTCCTTTTTACTTTTAAATTTTGTATTGTTCAGTTACAATTGTCCCACCTCAATTGTTTTCCTTTAAAAGTTGCTGATATTGCTAAACTAGAAATTTATATTTTATTTAGTACATGCACAATATACCTGCTTCCATCTAACTTGTATCAGCATTATGTATATGTGCATGAAGTATATGTGCATGTATTATGTATTTTTTGATAAAAGAAATAATTAATAACTGGATATTTTTCTTAGATGATTTAATATCTATTTTTTAAATATTTTTACTCACTTATAATATGCATTAATTTGTTATCTTGATTTGTATTTTCTGCTTTTCTTCTTTTTTTATTTTTGTGCATTTTGTTTGAAAAAGTAAAATTTCCAAAATTATTTTTCCTCTTTGATTAAAAATATATATTATATTTCTATTCTTATAGTGTTTGCACATTTAGGGGCTGGATATAATTAAACTTTTTTATAACAAAGCCTACATTTATTGAGTATTTTTTCTCTGTGACAATGAATAGCAACTTAACCTATCTCCACCTGTAATTAAACATTTTCAGATATTTACTATTATATTTTAAGCATTAGTAACATATTTTTAGTAAACTGTTTAATTTATAATCTTTTATTTTAAGTTTCTGAATAAATGCTTCTCTCCTATACCTCTCACTGGTTTCAATTTTCATCTTGCCAAAACACATTTCTCTACTGAGCATCTCTGTGTAAATCTCTGAGTTTAAGAACATCTTTAAAAGTTTTCCTTAAATAAAACCTTTTTTCCATTCCTTCAAAGCTCTTTATCTTTCTATTAAAATTAGAGTATTTTCATTTATCTTCCACCTCTGATAACATCTTTAACTTTTAACCTCATCCCTCTAAATTACATTTTGCATGAATTCATGGGTTTTCAATGCACTAATCTATCTTTGAATGTCTCCTACCTAGAGATCATTTAATTTACATTTTAAATCTCAATTACAGTGTTTTATATCCAATGTTTCCTATTCCTTTATTTTACTGTTATCCAAGCTTATTTCATTTCATTTTTTTGTTATAATTTGACTCAAAATTATGTCTTTGTTGTTCATCCTCCTCAAAATATTTATTTTAAAGTCTTCTATTTTATTAATTGTATTCTATATGAAATAAATCTTCTTAAAATATTTTAAAATTAAGTTTACATTCAATATTATTTTGTATTTGCTTCAGGTATGCAGCATACTTGTTAGACAACCATATAATTCAAGTGTTCCCTTCAGTATTTTAGGTACCCACTTGTTACCATACATAGTTATTACAACATTGTTGATTACATTTCCTATGCTGTACTCGACATTCATTCCTATGACTATTTTGTAACTACTAATCAGTACTTCTCATTTCCTTAATCTTTTTTACCCAGTATTCTAAACACCCCTTCTCCCTGGCAACCTTCAGTATGTTCTCTGTATCTATGAGTCTGTTTCTAGTTTTGTTTGTTTATTTAGGTTCCACATATAAGTGAAATCATATGGTGTTCGCCTTTCTCACTGACATATTTCACTTAGCATAATGCACTCTAGCCCATGCTGGTGCAAATGGTATGATTACACATATGTATATATGTAAGATTACATACATACACACACACACATACACAGATTCACCACTTTTTCATCCACTCCTCTACAGATGGGTGCTCAGGCTGTATCCATAGTTAAGCTATTATAAATATAGCTGCAATAAATGTGAGTGCATATATTCTTTTTAATTAGAATTTGGGGTTTTCTTAAAAAATATGTGTGTGTGTGTGTATATATATATATATGATATATATTAGACTTAATATATATATATATATATATATATATATATATGCAGAAGTGAAATCATGGGGTTATAGGGCAGTTTCGTTTTTAATTTTTGGAGGAGCCTCCATACTGTCTTCCACGGTGCCTGCATGAGTCTGCATTCCCACCAACAGTGCAAAAGGGTTACTTTTTATCCACAACCTTGACAACACTTACTGATTTATTGATAATAGTCCTTCTGACAGATGTGAAGTGCTATTTCATTGTGGTTTTAATTCACATTTCTTTGATGATTAGTTACATGGAATATCTTTTTATTTGCTTATTGGCCATACTGATGGCCAATAAGGGGAAGTGTCTGTTCAGGTCCATTTCCTGTTATTTAATTGTTCATTTGTGTGTATGTGTGCTGAGTTGAATAAGTTCTTTATAAATTTTGGTTATTAACCCTTTATCAGATGTATCATTGGCAAATAGTTTCTCCCATTCAGTGTGTTGTCTTTTAATTTTGTTGATGGTTTCCTTTGCTGTGCAAAAGCTTTTTAGTTTGATGTAGTATTTTTTGTTAATTTTTTCTTTTGTTTTCCTGGTCCAAGGAGATATATCAGAATAGATATTACTAAGAAAAATGTCTTAGATTTTACCTCCTATGTTTTCTTCTCAGATTTTTTAATGGTTTTGAGTCTTGCATTTAAGTGTTTAATCCATTTTGCATTTACTCTTGTATATGGTATAAGAAGGTGGTCTGGTTTCATTTTTTGCACGTCTCTTCCAATTTTTCCAATACCATTTGTTAAACAAATGTCTTTACCCCATTGTATGTTCTTGCCTCCTTTGTCAAATATGAATTGACCATATAAGTATGGGTTTATTTCTGAGCTTTCTATTTTGTTCTATTCATCTATATGTCTGTTTTTATTCCAGTACCATGCTGTTTTGATTTCTGTAGCCTTGTAGAATAATTTCAAATCAGTAGGCATGCTGTCTCCAACTTTATTATTCTTTCTCAAGATGCCTGAGCCTATTTAGAATCTATTATGGTTCCATATAAATTTTGGAATTATTTGTACAAGTTCTGGAAAATATGCCATTGGCATTTTGATAAGAATGTGTTGAATCTCTAGATAGCTTTGGGTATTATGGACATTTTAACAATGGTAATTCTTCCTACCCATGAACACAGTATATGCTTCCACATATTTATATCTCCTTCCATTTTTTTCTTTAGTGTCTTATAATTTTCTTATTATAGGTCTTTACTTCCTTGGGTAACTTTTTCTGTTATTTTTTTCTTTTTTAATGCAATCATAAACAGGATTGTTTTCTTTGTTTCCACTTCTGAAAGTTCATTATTGATGTATAAAAATACAATCAGTTTCTGTATGTTTATTTTGTATCTTGATACTTTTCTGAATTAATTTAACAGTTCTAAAATTTTTGTTTGATGGAATCTTTAGGGTTCTCTCTGTATAGCATCATGTCATTACTATAATGACTTAGTATTTGTCATTATATTTGACATAATGGCATAGTATTATGTCAAAAAATAATGACAGTTTTACTTCTTTACTTCCAGTTTGGATGCCTTTTATTTCTTCTTGCTGTCTGACTGTTATTGCTAGAATTTCCAGTATTATGTTGAATAAGAGTGGTGAAAGTAGGTATCCCTGTTTTGTTCCTGATCATAAGAGAAATGCTTTTAGTTTTCTTTCAATGGGTATGACGTTAGTTATGGTTTTGTCTTAGATGGTCTTTACTATACTGAGCTATATCCCCTACTTCTTCTCTTCTTTCTCTTCTTTCTTTATCTCTTCCCCTCTCTTTTTCCTTGTGCTTCTCCTACTTCTGTTTCTTCTCTGTCTCCTTCCCTAAGAATAAATGAACCTGGACTTGCATATTCCCCTTTTTCAGATCATTGTAACTTATCAAAACTACCTGGATCATGCTCTTTCACAATTTAGTCTTTATTTTCCACCCTGGGACTGGCAGGCAACATTTTCACTTTATTTCTACCCAAACACCATGTTTAAATTATTAAAAAATAGAATTTTGGGAAATATTCATGTAATTATGAAAAATGTTAACTTGAACATTTTAGATACATTTTGTAGTCTCCCCATGCTACTTTTTAAAGATAAATTCTTAGAGGAGGATTTGTTGGCTCTAAAGGTGTACAGATAGAAAGAAATATACAAATTTTTTGGTGGATAAAATTTAGTTCCTTGCTTCAATCTAATATTTGTTTAAAGTATGTAAAACATGATTTTGTAAGGTTTGCAGCATGCTAGTTTTTACTAATTAAAATTTATAAATTGAAACTAATATGTACACTAATTTACTTTCCCAGGTCAAGGTTCTAATGAAAATGTACAAAACATTTTCTATGTAACTGTATGTATTATAATTCAATTTTCTTTTACCATTTTCATAACCAGAAATTTCTAGGAGTATGTTAAAGTTTTTATCATTTAGGTAATTTAAAAAATGATATTGACTTCTACTAAACAATACATCCTAACTGATTTTGTTACAGAATTTCATTTACTTGAGATTATTAATTTTTTCCTAGGTTAAGGCTATCTATATATATCATAATATGTTAAAAAGAAATGTAATACATATGGCTAGATATGTTATATATTTGTTATTTTTGTTATTTGATTATTTTGACTGTCTATGTTTGCGTATGTGTTTGACTTCTATTAAACAACACACCAAATGAAAATAGAAGCAATTTGTATGTTTCCAAATTGTTCCATTTTGGAAATACTATGTTTTACCATCATTTACATTTATGTGTCCGGGGCACCTAACCAGCTGGTCTGTCCATAACTTGGCCTTTGCTGTATGTAATGAGACAATTTCATGTTCTGAAGAGAGTGAATTAGTTTTCTCTATTATATTCTCCCACATTCTCTCCCATCATATTTTTCTACTTCAGGGATTTTTATGTTTTTTAGTTTGGGCAATTATACTACTAATTATATTTACAGGCATGAGTATTGTCTGGAACAAAGAAAGCTTTAATCATCAGACTTGATTCTGACTTTATGATTTTAATACTTTATATGTCCATTTTAATTTTTTTCTACAGCCAATATATACATAATATATTGAGTTTTCAATGTCATTGAAACTTTATACTTCTGTTAGGTGCTTATAAATATGTCACTGAAGGATTTCAAAGTTAACGTTGTTGTTTTACATGAGAAATATTTATTGTGATATCAGTTATCAGGTTAATAGCTAATAGAAGGATTATTGAGAAATTTGAGAAAAATTTTTGAGTCCTATTCTTTAAATGTATATTATATTATTGCAACTTAATGATATATTAAGTCTCACACATCAACCTTTCCATACTAAATAAGAATATAATTGAATAGTGGTACTACACTGGCATATCTTTGTAACAAACACATGAAAGAAACTAACATTAATATTTGTAAGCAAGATGCATAATTTGACAATTTTCAGAACTTCATGAAAGCATGCTATACTCATAAACACGTTAACATGTTTTGTTTTCTTTGAAAATCAATCTGTTACTATCAACTTGAAAATCAGCTGTTGAGTAAAAAATCTTGTAACAGGAAGTTGTTCTTGCATCTGATTCTGGAGGTTATGTAGAACATTGGTCCAGGTAAGAGGTTGTGAAACCTATTCTCTAAAGTAAGTAGTTGAGATTATAGTAGCCACAGTCTCTGTTGCAACTGCTCAACTCTGCTTTTATAGCCAAAAAGTAGCTGTAGAGAATATATAAACAAATATAGCCATGTTCCAATAAAACTTTATTTACAAAAACAGGTGGTGACCTAGATTTTGCCTACAAGCTGTAGTTTACTAACCTCTACTTTCGGTCAAGCATTGGGAAAAAAATATGTATAGTAGGCTTTTAAACTATGTAATATTAATTTGCTAGTAATGTAAGGTATTAAAATGCTGATATAATTTATAATGTAGATCAAGGAAATGCACAAATGGATATATTTATTTATTCATAATGGCTATAAATGTAAGAGAACTCAAGGGCTATAAGCAGAAGCACTTTTCTATTCTACTGTCACTATTTCTTTACATTTGTTCCGTGTGAATAATGCTTTGCTGCTTGTGGATGAAAATTAGCATGAGCTCCATGATTTTTTTGTCCCTTTCAGGAAAGAGAACAGCGTCAAGCAATGAATAATATGTCTAGTTTGGCCTAGCATAATCATAAAGACTTTAGACTTCACTCAGTTGTAGTTGCATGAACAGAAGCAGGTTAGCTTCAACATCGATAAGCGGATGCATAATTGTCACATTCCTTTCTCACCCAGTTTACTCGTTATGATTTTTAATACATTCTAGTGTGCTCAGTGGAGAGACAGGTGAGAAAATAGGAAGTGAAGTTTCTATTTGACTAATGTTTACATTAAGCAGCATGATTTTCTTTGCCTATAAGAGGAGTTTAATGCTAATTCCTTATTAAGGGTTCCTTTGTGGGAACTTAATAGAAATCCAAATGCTCACTCGGAGCTCTCACACCTGAAGTTCCTGTGAAATGTAAGGAGGAATTCTGTTTCTCTCATTGATTACCCTGTTTCTTAAGCCTCTTGGTACCAGAGGTGCCTCCACTTTTATTTTGCTGAGATATTCCCTCTGTTCCATGGAGCAACCATACCTGAAACCCCTTACCACTGTGGCCCACATCTTGTCCATAGAAATCCCTACCTGTTCTTCTGAATACTTTAGAAGGTCAATTCAATCCCAATACGCTGACCTCTCCTCGGCTCTATTTTCAAAGCCAAGGCTGACCAACTCTTGCCCTTTAGATTCTCTAGGAAGAAGTACACACAGTCCATTAATCCCTCAAAACTGTAGGAATCATTTATGAATTTCTCCAAGTGAGAGAAGGTGTCCTTACAACATTCCTTTTTCACTTAGGAGAAAGCAGAAACACCAACAACCTTGGGGATATTAGAATACTTTCTTTTGTCTCCAACAACTTCCAACTCATGTAGTCTTGTTGTGATGAAGTTTTAAGGATTTTGTTACTAGCTCGATTTCATTCTTCATAAATCCTACATCATAGCTCTTTTACTCACCTTTGAATGTGGCATCTATTGTTTTAGTGACCCAGCGACAGGGATCAACCTCTGATGGCAGTGAAGTTTGTACACAGGGAAACTTCAGTTTGTGTGAGTGAAACTTCCTGGGGCTGCTCTCTGAGGCAGCACTTATCCACTAAAAATGAGATTTAGAAAAGTTATGTTTAACATAGAGTTACATATATAACATTTAACATAGAGTTGTTTTATTAGTGAATTTTTGTCTTAATTACATATTTGGTCATGCATTGCAAACTAACATATTTTAGTACTTAACGTATTTGAAAAAGCATTCCATACTTTGTCAATTCCTGTCTTTTTGAAAACTGTATTCATTTAACATCATGTCATTTTGCACTTCTGATAGTCCTTCTACTTTCTTGGTTTCTTCTTAGCTTATTCGCAAGCTCCTCTTCCTTTCTCTAATCTTAAGTGTTAGAGTTCCTTAAAACTCAGTCCTGGATGCTTTTTTTTTCTGACAATGTATATTTTCTCTACAGAATCTCATCCAATTTACTGAATTACCATTTATATACTAAGGTGTTCATGATTTATAATTTTGGGCCAAACACTGCCTTTCTAAGTCTAACTGCCTACCTTATATGTCTTCTATGGATATCTTAAAAGCTTTCCAAATTCATCATGTCAACAACTGAAGCCATGACTGACACCCCCACTGCCAAACCTCCTCCATTTCTTCTCAACTAGTAGTAGCTTCACTCATTCACCACATCACATTCAAGTAACATAGAAGGAAATTTGATTACATACATTTTCTTCTTAAAACTCCTCAAAATGTTCCTATTGCTCTTGAAAGAAGCCCACGTAACTGATGTGGCCTACACACACTCTGTCCCTTTTTAGAATTTCTCTAACCTTGTTGCCCGATATTGTCATCTGTGTTATGTATCCTTATTCTAATCAGACATCTCTTTGTTTCTATGAATGTAATATGATGCACCTATTATAAGCCTCTGTGTAGAACCACTGTCCCCCATCCTCCTGTGTCTACATATAGGATATCTGCTCACTAAAACCAGAACTCAATTCAACCAGTACATCCTTGGGAAATAACTTCTTAGGCTTCTACACATGGTCAAGTCCCATTTTATATATTTGTCATCTAGCTTCTGATTAACTTTTCAAAACACCTGCAAAATAACTTCAAGTGATTTTTAACATAATTTTTGTCATCTCTGTAGGTCCTCTGAGGACAGGGATGCTTCCTTTTTGTTTTCACCATTGCAACTCTAATAATAGACTGACTATTACTTGGTAAATATGAAACTATTTCTGAATGATTAAATAAATATGTTTCTACAGTATTTTATAATATTTATGAAAAATAGATAAGGAGTGATTTTTACACTTCTACTCTCAAGACAAATTATATTAAAATCATAAATAGTAACATGGAAAAGTAAAAGCAATTAATATTATCTAGCAAAAAGTGAAAACAACCCAATAAAAAAGGAATATAGAGTGAGAGAAAATACTAACCAATCATATATCTCATATGGGATTAATACCCAAAATATATGAAGGATTCATACAACTCAATTACAAAACAAACAAATAATCTGATTAAAAAATCAGCAGAGAAACCGAAAAAAAATTTTTCTCTAAAGTAGATATTCACAGCCAATAGGTATATAAAGGGATGCTCAAAATCACTAATTATCAGGGAAAAATGTAAATTAAAACCACAATGAGGTGGTACTCACACTTGCTTGAATGAGTATCATCAAGAAGATAAAATATAACAACAAATGTCAGAAAAAATGGGCAAAAAGAACACTTGAGCATTGTTGGTGGACATGTAAATTGGTCTAGTGTTTCCTCAAAAAATAATCAAATAAAACTACTGTATGTTCCAGGATTCCACTATGGGTCTGGAGACAGCCAAAGGAAGTGAAAGCTGTATATTGAAGAGATACACGCACTCCCATGTTTATTCCAGCTTTATTCTCAATAGTCCAAGATATGGAAACAACCTAAATGTCTGCCAGTGAATGAACAGATAAAGAAGCTGTGAGATACACACACACACAAACATATACACACAATGAAAAATTACTCAGTAATGAAAAAGAAGAAAATCCTGTCTTTGTAACAACATGGATAAACCACGAAGGCATCATGCTTAGTAAAATAAACCAGGTAAAGACAAACATTGTATGATACAGGTGGGGAAGTAGTAATGTGTAAAAGGGGTCAAATATATGGTGACAGAGATGATTTGACTTTGGGTGATGGGCATACAATGTAATACGCCGACCATTTATCATAAAAATATGTACTTGAAACCAATATAATCTTATTAACCAATGTCACCCCAATAAATTGAATAAAAATATTATCTTATGTCACTTACATGTGGAATCTAAAAAAGCCAAACTCATAGAAACAGAGACTAGAATGGTGACTGCCAGGGCCGCAGCGTGCAGAGCACAGGGAGATGTTGAAGGACACAAATGTGCCGGTAGAAAATACATTCTAGAGATATAATGCACAGCATAGTGTTTATAATAAAGGATACTATATTATATACTTCAAAATTGCTGAAGACTAAACCTTAAATATTCTTACTACAACAGGGAAATATAATTACGTAACATGATACAGGTGTTACCTGAAACCTGGTGATAATACTGCAATATATAAATGTATCAAACCAACACATTGTGCACCTTGAACTTACACAATGTTGTGTGTGGAATTTATCTCAATTTTCAAAAATAAAATTTTATTAATAATATATTAATTGTTTAAATATTTGCTACAATTCCCCAGTGAAACCATGTTGGTCTGGACTTTCTTTGTGGGACTGATTTTAAGAGCAATTTTATTATTATTAATTCCAAATGTTCTTCAGTAAATAGGTATTACTTTATTAACATTGAGGAACCACTAGTAATAAAGTTAAATAGACACAGTAGGAAAATATTTATAATAAATATAAGGTAGCTAATATTTATAAATAGAATTTCTCTCTACATAAAGAATCCCCATGCATCAGTTAGAAAAAGATAAAAGAAAGAACAGGCAAAGTTAAGGGGAAAAAAGACCAATCACATAATATAATTCCAGGTAGAGACATTACATACAACATTTCTTGAGTTACTATTTGCATTTGTGTGTTAAAAATGCATCATGTTTAGTCAAACTATCTCCCGTCTAGTAACTTGTCTTAATGACTTATTGGATTATTTTTGGCGACTTGATAACAGTTTCTTCTTCTTTCCAGTGTTTTTGCATGCTTCTTTATTGAATATCTCAATTACAGAGAATGATTTGCCTATTTTGACATCACTCGCTTACCCCACACCTCATCTCACTTATTTTATATAGAAAATGTCTTGGTTACGATATATTAGCTTGTTGTAACACACAGGCCAAACACTGTATAATGACTCATATGTAATAGAAGTTTATTTTTCACTCATGCAGAGTCTACATGAATGTTTCTGATTGATGTTTCTCAAAGTGGCAATGATAGATGTACCCTGGCCAGGTCCAGCCTGGGGCTCTGCTGTCCTCAGCAGAGGGCTTCCAAGGTCTCAGTACTCATCATCAACAAATAAGTGAAACTGGAGTTTGAAGGAAGATACATGGAAGACTTCATGGGAAACCTTGGAAGTGTTGCATTATCACTTCTAATCACCTTCGCTGCCTAAACCTTGGTCATAGAGCCCCCTCCCCCACAACTCTCTGGTAGGTTGGTAAACGCATTACACAGTGTTGTTAAATACTCAGCCTCTCTGTGCTACAGAGTAAAAGATAAGTTATGTTCCAAGGGAAATGTTTTCAGTAGCACATATTACTATTTTCTTTTGTGTGTTATGATTTTAAATTTATGCTATGTAGCACGCATCATGTATTAAAATTCATTTCAAAACCTAAACATTCAAATTATTTGTGTTTGATTTAAAATTTTCCTTTTCTTTACTCTACTTTATTCTTCCTCTCCTCTGTTACCAACATCCTCATTTAAATTGCATAACCAGAGACATTGAGATAAAGAACAAACATGGTAACCAGTGGGAAGGGGAAGGGGGATAACTGGGGAAAGAAAGGAAAGGGCTGTCAAGGAACAGGTATCAAGGACCCATGGACAAAGACAAAGGAAGGTAGGACTGAGGGTGGGTGGAGCGGGTGGGCGGGGTAGGGGAAAGTGGTGGCAGGAAAATGGAGATAATTGTATTGAACAGCAATAAAAAAAATCAAAAAGAAAAACAAAGAAGCAGTTATGTGAAAAGTAAGTTTAAGTACTGAGATAATGGGCAATGGGAAAGATTTGGGTATTATATGTTACTCTAATGCTTCAAAATACAATGCCTTTAAAACTGTATGATAAAATAGTATTTATAGCCTAAAAAACTCCTGATTTTACCTATTCCCTCCTAAGTATTTTCACTCCTACCAAAAGTAGTTTACCTCATTGCTGCTTTATCTTTTGATTTCTTCTTTCCATCA
Organism: Mormoops blainvillei; assembly: GCA_004026545.1. NCBI lineage: Eukaryota > Metazoa > Chordata > Mammalia > Chiroptera > Mormoopidae > Mormoops > Mormoops blainvillei. The sequence goes on from PVJD01012208.1 coordinate 38,881, forward strand.
CAGTTCTTTTATGTGAGGTCTATAAAGAGAGTTTAATATTTACCTAATAGCATGTTTTATCCAAATAATAAATGCACTCACTGGTTTTGTGTGTCCTGAAAGAATATGGTTCTATAGATGATTGATAAAGACCACCTATGAATGAAGGCAACTGGGAAATTACCCATCCCTTGTCTCTTTTATCCCACATTATGACTCTGAATCTTTAAATGTTACTTATTTTCATATTACCTTAATTGTTCATCAAAGTAGTATAAATGCATGGTTTTAAAAAATGAGATAAAGCTTAAAAACACTTACAGTGAAAAACAACATGCCTATCTCCCTATTTCTACCCTAAATCCCAATTCTCAATTAGCCCCTCTGTATTGTTTAGTTGTTTCTTCTTATAGTTCCTTCCTCTTAGTTTTTATCTAAACTTTGTTCCCACTGCTATTATCTTCCAAATACTCAATTAGAGTTCTTGTATACCTATCAAAAGTTTTGCCAAATTTAAACCTATGGAACAGCTCATCCCTATTGCTCACTCACACCCTCCCATCCCCCCAAGAAGATCTCTTCACATTGCTCAATCTTCAAATGTCAACTTAAACTCGATATTAATTTGAGCTGGTGTCCAGTTGTGAACTAAGTGTTGCTTTTGCCTATTTCTTGTCCATACGGTATAAATCTGCTCTCTTGTTTCATAGGACATGGACCCAAGAAACGGTTGCTATGCCTCAACTGATATGCAGGTTTTAAATTAATTTTCCAGTTTTCAATAGGTAACTTACTCCAGCCTTCTCTAGGGGTTTATGTTCCTACACCTGGAATGTATCAACTTTCAATTTACCTTCACCCTGTGACTGTAAAAAAGGGCTGTTGCTGGATGATTTTCAAGAAGAGCGAGAAGACCTGGTAATTCTAACTGCTCTGTACTTAGTTTTTTGACAACTCTTTGTTTCTAATTACTGCCTTCTGCACTGATTTCTTCACATAATGAGTCTTTTAGGGTTCTGTGAAGAACATTTTTTTTAAAGCTGGGCATATATAGTATTCTCCGCTTTCTGATCCTAGTAACCATCTGGTCTTCTGTTTAATCCTATGGACATGGGAAGGCATATTCAAATAAAAAAGGTAAATTCAACTGCCTTATAACAATTCAGGTCAAGAAAGAGAGGACACGAAGTGTTAAAAGAAAGAGGAGAAAGAAAGAAATGTTCTTTGTACTCTACCCACTTTTAATCCTGAAAGATGATGCTACATTTCTTGCAATAAAATTTTATTTTTATATTAAATGTACAACATTAAAAATCCTAAGGTTTTTTTATTTATGCAAGCTATAAATTTCAAGTAAACCTCATAACATGGAGACATTTCCTTTTGGTCAGAAATATTAATGGAATTACTTAGCTCTTAAGTTAGTTTAAAAATGCATACTAACATCAAAAAAGGCTAAGATATTTAATGACAAACAGTAAGAGTATTTAAAGAATGACCTCATTTCTAAAAAGTAAATGATAAATTCAATAGATGATAGCATACCAATGGAAAACTGCCTGGAAGATAAAACTCTTCATATATAATTACTCAGAAGAACAGGACTATAGTAGGCTTTTTAAATTTTATGCTTCTATAATGTTTCTATTTTCTCACACTAAATGTATGTAACTAGTTTAATGACAAAATAATGAATATGTCATATTTTTTTAATATATGCCATTTGCCCAGAATGATGCCAGGAATCAAAGGGGTTATAAAGAAGAATAAAGTGCTAATTTGAAATTCATGTAACTTATATTATCAAGACAAGATTCACAGACATAGATCACAAAATTATACAAGAAAATATGTGAATATTTGTCAAAATTCAAGGCTCTCTTTCAGTTCAATAAGCCAAAAGTTCAGAGCAAGGAAGAATAAAGAAATGATTGAACTTGAGATGCATATTAACAGGGGAATTCTATTTGTATAAGCCAACTAGAATAGTAGAGTACATTAAGGCAGAGGTTATTCAGGTTACAAAGACTTAAGTATTTAGAGAGTAAAATTAATATTAGCAAATCATTTTAATATCCAGTGTTCTTAATCTTAAAATATTCAGATTTATGACTAAGATAATGTTAGAGCATTCCAAATGATAGTTTAAACAGGAAAAAAAACATATAAGTAGAGAAAAAGTAGTTCTTACCCCCCAAAATATGGAAGGCATATAAGGATAGAAAATTGTCTTTTTTCCCCCTCAACCAGCAATAGAGGTTAACGCCTATAAGGTACTCACATTATTTAGGAGATAGGTAAGGCAGCTGTAAAAAGAGACCAAAAAAT
>PVJD01012209.1:0-41160 GCA_004026545.1 Mormoops blainvillei
TTCCCCTCTCCCACTCCCTTCCTTCCTGTCATTAGCTGTTTGGTCTTGGGCACGTTTTTAACTTCCCTGTGCCTCACTTCCATTATCTTTAAAATGGGAGTCACATGGAACCACACCTATAAGGTTGATGTGAGCAGTAAATTAGTTAATATTTAGAAAGCACTTAAAATAGTACCTTATACAGAGTAAACACTAGGTAAATGTTTGCTATTAGTACTTTTAAGTTGCCCTTTCTTTTTTTGGAGGAAACATTTTTGTCCACAATGGTTTGGGTTTGTAATCCTTAGCCATTTAGAACACAAGGTAGTTTGAAGTGATTTTTTTAAAGGCAGAAAGCAAAAAAAGAGACGAAACAACCGTAGTAACATAAGTACAGTATAAGAAGTAGTAGCAACAAAAGGAAAAATAAACAAAAAAAAAGAGAAAAAAAAAGTAATATGCTTAATGGTGATTTCAGGTAACTAACAAATGTTAAATTATATGTGGTATCATTTATATTTAGAAATTGTATGGATACATGTGATTTGTGGCAGAAAGATAACTACTACCTGGAAGTCAAAATCCTTGAAGTGGGTAAAATGTAAAAATCACTTATGTGGGAAGGTCAGATCGAAACCTTTAGCAATGCTAGCTACAATGCAACTACTGTATTCAACAAAAAATAGTAATTTGGAGTGGGAACAGAGCGGTTATTCTCAAGAGCACCCTTGTAACAATTTCTAAAATCATGACAGGTGATAGATTCCGCAGCATAATAGATGACGCCTGGTGGTTTGGGACTGTGGAGAGCCAGCAGCCTTTTCAGCCTGAGTATCCTGATAGCTCTTTCCAGTGTTACAGTGTTCAGTAAGTACAGCTATGGTCTTTTATGCCCGATATACAACTGAAGTTCGACATGGACTTCCTGTAAACCGTACCGGAGGTAATGCATTTTCATCTGATTTGTCTTACAAGACCTATAATTGTAAGGAAGTAATCATAGCACCTATAAGGAAGGTTTTGATGAAAAAACCTTTTGGTCCAACATGCTGAAACAGGTAAATGTCACTGCTAAAACAAAGCCGGAACTGAGGACTGAGTTCTACTTCCCTGATGCCTGAATTTTCTCGTAATTCTATTTTAGACAAGAAGTACAACTATTATTTCATGAAGAATACTGAGATTAATTCAGCATTGAAAGTAATTGTTACAGCTGGAATATGGCAATGAATATTAGCACCTAGTCTTTTATTTAATGGTGTGGAGTCTAGGCAGAAGTGACTGTATTACATTTGGATGTGGTGTTTGCCTACATTGACTTTATTTCTTCATGAAATCTCAGAGTTATAATATTACTAATTAATAAAGCTTTCTGGACAAGAATGATAGAACAAATGTTTATTCTGTGAATATTGACTTTTAGTCTCCATACTACAGATCAAAAGGGAATAATAAAATTTTGGAGATGGTATAATAGTTGAATCACTTTTCAACCCGAAAGGAGTTTTCCAAAGAGATCTTTTTATTCTATACTGTGGGTTAGCATTGAATATGTCATTGATTAGAATAAAAAAAAAAAACACAAGTAAAACTAAGAATAAGCTTGTTGCTTTTAAGTTTCATGTTGGTAGACTATGTTTTATCTATTAGAGGTTTATTATTATCTGTATGTAAGCAAAGTTGTAATTTAAGGAAAACTGTATTATTGCCTTTTTCGAAATTTCATCCTCGAGAAGTCACACAAATTAGGCTAAGTGTGTAAAAGTAATTTCCTTGTGAATTTGATTCGTATCTTTTCTTTTTAATAGCTGGGACAATAATGAGAGAGAGAAGATGAGCCCCTGGGATATGGAGCCAATTCCAGAAGGAAGTAAATATGCTTTTACAAAGGAATTATAATTCTTCTAAAAGAAAACTGACATTGCATGATACTGGAAACTAACCATTTCTGGCTTTTCCTGTTGTACACAGCTGCCTTTCCAGATGAAGTTGGTGCTGGTGTCCCTGTGTCCCAGGAGGAACTGACTGCTCTGCTCTACAAGCCCCAGGAAGGAGAGTGGGGGGCTCACTCCAGAGATGAGGAATGTGAACGGGTTATTCAGGGCATCAGCCACCTGCTTTCCCTTGGTATGGCGGATGCGAAAGAATACGGGGAGAATGGGAGGGAACGAGGACAGCCAGCAGTTTACGTTCTGCAAAAGGAAATGCATTTTTTTCACTGTACACTTGTAACTCAAGAGGCACGGTGATTGTGGTTTTAGCAACATTTTTATATGCTTGGCCAAAGTAATGACTGATCAACTCTTTCAGCTCTCCAGTGGCTTACAATAGTGAAGGCGGGTAAAAGGTGTCTTTTATTTTCTTGAGTCATTTTGACTTTCTAGCTGGTTCATGAGCCTGAGTTTGGTTTCTTTGGTAAAGACAATGTGTGAGTAACATAACTAGCTATATTTTCTAAAACATATCACTTGACACATTTGTTATTGATCCACAAAATACATACATTTGAAGTTAAACACATTTCTCTTTTAATGTTGTCTCATTTTATATGATTTGAACCACTGCATAATGCAAGTCTTAGGTGTAATGTCCAAATAAAAGTAATAAAATATAACAATATTGGTCTAATATTTGCATAATTGAATCATCATCATTTTATTGGACCCCCCCTTGTTGTTTATATGAGTTTTGTTTGTTAATACGAAATGTTACCGTTCTTTATCACTGCCTTTCTTGGTTTGGGTCATGCCGTAGATTTCGCCAGCCCTTTCGCCGTTCCCGTGGATCTCAGTGCCTACCCCTTGTACTGTACTGTAGTTGCATATCCAACTGACCTCAACACCATCAGGCGAAGACTTGAAAATCGCTTTTACAGGTCTGTTTAGTTCTCTCGCGTACTATAAACTCCATAGCTTTATGTCTTTTGCTTTTCTTTTTGCATAATGGTACACCAAGATCTTTGTTTTTCTGGTTTAAATATTCAAAAAGCCACTCCAAAGTGTCTTCTAAAAATTTGGAATGCTAATTTCCCTTTATTCAGTAGATTTTCTTTCTTCCAGGGTAAAAACAGGTATGAAGGGAATGAAGTACAGGGAGGAAATTATGAGTACAAATCACGTGTGAAATAAAAACTAGTTAACTTTAGTTTATTACAGGCAGAATAAGTCATTTGTGGGTTCATCATGATTAAGGTGCTAACAGAGACTTTGAGCATGTTTAAATGCCCTGTTGGGGAATTAAGCAGCAGTTAATTAGATTTAATTACCAGCCCTGAAATGTGTGTAGACCAAGAGCCAGGTTATTTTTTCCCTCGGTTTTAGTTGGGAGTAGAGTGGGCGTGGGAAAGCAGTGGAGGACCGTGGCACTGCCGGAGCCCACCGTGTCCCAGCCACAGTTATCCCATGAACTGGTTTTAACCAGTCAGTGTATTTTATAAGATTATCTATAATTTCATTCAATAATATATGAGTCTATCATGAGAGAAACTGGATAAAAACCTGTCCTTTTTCTCTAACCTGTTTTTTTCTTGCTCTTCTTGCTCTCTCTCTTCCCCTGAAAAGTAAACATCCTTTTGACTTTATCTAAACAGTTTGGTTTTGTTTGTTTGTATGTGGTCAAATTGCTGTTTACCCATAATGTCCTAGGTTAGTTCTTTTCCAAGTTTTAATATGCAGACCAGTAGTTCTAATTTCTTGCCGGTGCTTCAAATACTGTAACTATATACCTTTATGAGCTCGCATCTGTCACACACATATGAGTTACATGCATATATTGGAACACATTTGACATATCATTATTATGTACCTAGTTGTTCTACTGTATACTGAATATTGTATATTACTAGAATAAAAGAAGGTATCTTTCTTTTTTACACTTAACAGTTTCTTTCAGTATTATTTTGTATTATTTTCAGGTGTAACAGACGATATTTTTTTATTTCATAGGAGAATATCAGCATTAATGTGGGAGGTACGCTACATTGAACATAATGCCAGGACTTTCAATGAGCCAGATAGTCCTATAGTAAAAGCAGCCAAAATTGTAACTGATGTCTTACTTCGATTTATTGGGTAAGAAGCAATTTTATCTTCCCGAGGAACAGACTTCAGATTTTGTGTAATTTATTGAAATGCATTTTGACTTATTTTATTTCTTAGGGACCAGAGCTGTACCGATATACTGGATACTTACAATAAAGTTAAAGCAGAAGAACTAAACAGTAGTGATGCAGAGGAGGTAAGAATTGCAGCACGATTCGTAGGCGTGCGCTCCTTTTCTGTTATTTGAAGTACAGTAAATATTACATGTAGGTGTTATAAGCAATGAAGCTAATTTTTTAAAGCTGGCTGAACACCTACATCTTTTCGTTTTCACTTCACTGTTACTTTTTAACTTTATTTTTATTGTTTACACTATTGCACATGTCCCCGTTTTCCTACCCTTTACCCACCTTCCCCCAGGTGCTGCCCTCGCCCTCGCCCACCCTTCCCTCTGGCCATCAACACACTGTTGCCTGTGCCTGTGGGTCATGCATGTACGTTCCGTGGCTAATCCCTTCACCTTCTTTCATCTAGCTCCTCTGTTGTTGGATCAATCCCTTTAGTATTATATAGTGACCTCCTTTGTCTTTGATTATGGCCTTTTTGGAAGTCTGTTTTGTCAGATAAAAGTATTTCTACCCCAGCGTTTTTTGGTTGCCATTTGCAAAATCGGAAGATTTTCTTCTATTTCTTCACTTTCACCCTCTGTGGGTGTTTTGATCTGAGATGGGTCTCTTGTAGACGGCATATATATGGGTCATGTTTTCTTATCCATTCAGCTACCCTGTGTCTTTTGATTGGAACAGCGAATCCATTCACATTTAAGGTTATTAGTGATAGGTACTTATTTATTGCCTTTTTTCCCTTTACACCTCTATTCCTCTATTTCTTCTTCTTAGAGTGATCCCTTTAACATTTCTTGCCATGCCGGTTTGGTGGCGATGAACTCCTTTAGCCCCTTTTTGATTGGGAAGCTCTTTATTTTGCCTTAAATGTTGAATGATAGCCTTGCTGGGCAGAGTAGTCTTCATTGCATGTCTTTGCTTTTCATCACTTTGAATACTTCTTGTCAATCCCTTCTGGCCTGAAGTGTTTCTGTTGAGAAATCAGCTGACAGCCTAACGGGAGCCCCCTTGTTAGGTAACTCTGTCTGTCTTGCCGTCTTTAAGATTTTCTCTTTGTCTTTAACCTTCACTCTTTTAATTGTGTCCTGATGTAGGTGTCTTTGGTTTCATCCTTGTTTGGGACTCTCTGTGCTTCCCGACCTTGTGTGATTTTTCTCCTTCAACAGGTTTGGGAAATTTTCTGCCATTATTTCTTCAAACAGGTTCTGTATCCCCTGGCTCACTCTCTTTTGAGCCATAGGGGTACTTTTGGTGCCCCTCTGATGCGATGTTACAATCGATGTTGTCCCAGACAGTCCTTCAGCTTCCCTCATTTCTCTTAATTCTCTTTTCATTTCAGTGCTCTGCTTGGGCGCTTACTATCTTGTCCTATAATTTTTTGATTTGATCCTCTGCTTCATTTGACCCACTGTTGATTCCTTCTAGTGTATTCTTCATTCCAGACATCGTGTTCCTCATTTACAACTGGTTCTTTTTTATGGTTTCTGTGTCCTTTTTAACACTTACTCTCTCTTTGTTTAAGTTGTTATGAGATCGTCCATTCTTCCCCTAAGGTTCTTGACCACCCTTGTAACTATTAGCTTAAACTCTGGATCTGGTATTTTGGTTGTTTCTATTTCATTCATTTCACTTAATTATTTTTCTAGGAATTTCTCTCGTTTTTTGGGAGGGCACTTTTCTTTGTCTCCCCGTTCTGTCTCTGTGTATTACCTAGATCCGCTGTGACTCCCAAACTTGTTATGACAGCCTTACGGTGAAGGCGTCTTGTTGCCATAGTGGTACAGTCTCCCAGATCACCTGAGCTTGGCGCTCCAGGAATGTTTCTTGTGCGTTATATGTGCCCTTCTGTTGTAGGTGGTGCTTGAATGCTGTTGACCCTTTTGTGGGTGGAGTTAGCCCTTCTGCTAATTGACTGTAAGAGTAAACCTTGATCACTGTGGATGCCACACTGTGCAGGGGCTGCCCTCTGGGTCGGGGTTTTCCCAGCAGGGTCCGGTTCCTGCTGGAATCCGCCTTTGGGTGTGCCCCTTGAGTTAGTTAGTTAGCTAGTTAGGTCTAGCTCTGAAGAGATCTGAAACCCACCACTGGTGGCGTTGGTTCTGGGCCCAGTTGGGTGGGGTTCACATACAGGTTGCTGTCATACCTTGTGCATTACTGGCCTCGGGCTACCTGCCTGTAGCAACCACACCGTTCACTGTTTGTATCTTCATCTACTCGGCCTGAGTGCGTGTGGGAGGGGCAAATTTGTGGAAAAGGTTTGGCTTCTTCTAGCTTAGAACTGTGGGCAGATATATAAAAAGACTGAGGTTCCCTGAGGTTGCCTGGTGTTCCTCCAGAGCCTTCCAAAGAGAGAGTGTAGGATGAGCCCAGGCTAGCTGGGCCCCCTACTTGGGGATCGCACAGTCATGTACTCAGTGAGGGGGAAGTAGCCCCTGCTTGGAAGCCCAACCACTGAGTCTCTGACAAAGTCTCCAGGCCTAGTTCCATCCAGGGGGAGCCCGCTGCAGGTTCAGATGGCGAACGGGCAGCCACCCCCTCTGAGGGAGCGAGCTCAGCAGCCCCGGGTTCGAGGGGACAGATCAAAAGAGCCTCCCTTTGGGAGTGATGCCGACCAGGCCCACATGATGGGGCTAAGCGCGCCGTCCCAGCCCCAGATAACAGCATCCCGTATGCGCCCAAAATGGGCTGAACCCGCAACCTAGGCATGTGCCCTGTCCGGGAGTTGAATCTACAGCCTTTCAGTCTATCGGACGATGCTCCAACCAACCGAACCACACTGGCCAGGGCAAACGAGTTTTTTTCTTAATGAAATGAAATGAATGTTGTCAGCAAACCCTTACTTCTGATTTCCCCACCCAGCCATACCCCTAATATACGGAAAGCCATTCGTGACCGGAGACTGATAGAGAGAAGCAAAAACCAAGATAAGAGCCTGAAACAATAATGGAGAGTGATAATTAAAAAATATTTAGGGAAAATAATTCGTCCCATGGACGAGTGACTCAAATTTGCTGGATTCTGTTGTAGTGGCTAATGTATAAAGATATGTCAAATGTTTTTATTGTCTCTGCTTTTAATCTTCACAAAGATAAACCTTCATTGTTTTCTACTCTTTAATGAAAGTGTATCTGAGTAGAAAATGTTGTATTATTGGGGTTAAATGTTATTTACATAATAAAAACTTAAATATGCGAATTACATATTATCCTCTTGAAACTAATGAAAAATTCTTCATTCTTATTTCATGAAGTAAGAATTTCTCCTCAGAGTAAGCAGTACTTGGGTTAGAATAGAAAATAAAAGTAGAAGATAATTCAACAACTTTATCTTTTTTGATGAGAACATTTAACTTCTACCATCTTAGGAAATTTTAATTATACAATACAGTGATGCCAAGTGCAGTCACCATGTTTTATTTTAGATCCTTAGATCCTCAGACTTTATTCATCTTACAGCTGTAAGTTTGTACCCTTTTCCCAACCCCTCCCTATTTTCTGTACTTCCCGGTCCTTGGTACTATCTGTCTTTCTCTGTCTCGCTTATTTCACTTAGCATAATGCCTCTGAGGTTTATCCATGTTGTCACAGATGGCAAGATTACCTTCTCTCTTAAGGCTGAATAATATCCCATTGTGTGTGTGTGTAGGTATACACACATATCAATCACACCTTCATTCTTCTGTTTATAGGCCTTTATGTTGTTTTCATATCTCAACTTGTGAATCACACAACAGGGAACATGGGAGTGCAATTTTATCTCTTTGATACTCTGTTTTCACTTCATATATATAGAAGTAGGATTGCCGGATAACGTGGTAGTTCTATTTTTAAATTTTTGAGGCACTTCCATACTGTTTTCCATTTACATTCCCACCAGCAGTGCACAAGGTTTTCCTTCTCTTCGCATCCTCTCCAGCACTTGTTATCTTGTATGTTTTTGATGCTAGACATTCTGAGAGGCATGAAGTGATAACTGATTGTGGTTTTCATTTGCATTTTCCTGATGATTAGTGATGTTGAGCATTTTTTCATGGACCTGGTGGCCATTTGGATGTCTTCTTTGGAAAAATGTCTATTCAGTTCCTCTGCGCATTTTTTAATTAATTTTTTTTTTTTTTGCTTTTGAGTTATATGAGTTTTAAACCCTGATAAAGGGTTTGCTGATAAACCCTTTATCAGGGTTTAAAACTCATCAGATAATATGAGTTGCAAATATTTTCTCCCTTTCCGTAGATTGCATTTCATTTTGTCGATGGTTTCCTTTGCTGTGCAGAAAAGCGTTTTAGTTTGATGTGGCCCCACGCGTGTATTTTTGCTTTGGTTTGCTTGCTTCGCTTTCGTTGCCTTTCAGTTTTTGTCAAATACTAAAAATTACTGCTAAGACCTTTGTCAAGGAGCTTACCCCCTGTTCTTTCTGGAGTTTTATGTTTGTATGTCTTACATTCAAGTTTTTAATTTATTTTGAGATGAGTTTTATGTATAGTGTAAGATAGGGGTCTAGTTCCATTTTTTTGCATGTGGATATCTAATTCTCTCAGCATAATTTATTGAACAGACTACATTTTTTGTCGTTGTATATTATTTGGTCCTTTGTTGTAAATAAATTCACTATTATGCACGAGTTTATTTCTGTGCTCTCTATTCTTTTCCATTGATCTATGTGTCTCTTTTTCTTTTGCCAGTGCCATACTGTTTTGATTACAATAGCTTTTCTAATATAATTGAAATCAGGAAGTATGATGCCTACATCTTTTTTTTTTTCCTGTCTCAAGATTGCTTTGGCTATTAGAAGTCTTTTGTGGTCCCATACAAATTTTTGAAGTGGGTTTTTTCTATTTTTGTGAAAAATACCATTGTCGTTGATAGGAGTTGCATTGGATTTGTAGTTTGCTTTGGGCAGTATGGGCATTTTAACAATCCTGATTCATGTAACTCCTTAGCACAAAGTATCTTTCCATGTACTTGCATTTTTATTTATCAATGTTTTATGCTTTTCAGTGTATAGCTTTTTGGTTCAATTTATTTCAAGGTTTTTTCATTCCTTTTAGTGCAATTTAGATGGGATTCTTTTCTTAGTTTCTCTGTGTCTACAAACACAGCTTGTCTTTGTATAATTATGTATCCTGCAACTTTACTGATTTACTTTATTAGTGTTAACAGTTTCTTGGCACAGTCTTTAGGGTTTATATATGTAATATCATGTCATCTGCTAATAGAGACAGTTTTACTTTTTCCTTTCTCATTTGGGTGTCTTTTGCTTTTCTTGCCTAATTGTTCTAGCTAGGACTTCCAGTACTAAATGAAATAAAAGTGGCTAGAGTGTGCATCCTTATCCTGTTTCTGGTCTTAGAGGAAAAACTTTCAGCTTTTCACTGATGGCCATGATGTTAGCTGTGGGCTTGTCATACACGGCCTCTATGTTGATGTATGTTTCCTCCTCTAAACCTAATTTGTTGAGTTTCTATCAAAAATGGATATGCTTTCCTCAGAGTAGCACTCCTCGGGTTATATATAATAGATATATATATATAATATATGTAATAGAATAGAATATTAAGGTAAAATTTAATTCAACAATTTTATTCATTAGAAAAGGGTACAAGTAACTCATGAGCTCCTTTTTTGTCTCCTAGACATTACCTTTGTGTTTTCCCATCACCAGGTGAATAGTGGTGTGTGAGCCTTGGCTCTGTGCACTAAAACTAAATCTTATGTTTTAATGCACATTCATATTTTCCCTATAGAAAAGAAATGTATTTCTTAAAATACCAAAAGATGAATCATGAGTAATTCACTGTTATAGTATATTAATTTATCATGTCATATAGAGTAAGTTTTGTTTAGGTGCAGTTCAGACACCTATCACTATACTTTCTTCCTTATTTCCTATTCGGATTGAAAGACAAACCCTGTTTACTCTTATTCTCTCAGTATATTTTCCACCTTGTGTACTGCAGCCAGTATTTGAAGTGAGTCTCCTTTCAACCTTTGTTCTGCTGCCTGCTCCAGTGAGGGAGTTAACTGTGATTGGGCTTCCCATTTTTGTTGTAAATGTTTATCTAATTTATAAGAGTTTGACTGTAATTTAATGTCTCCTTCCTCTCTTCACTTTTAATTTTAGGATACAGAAATGGTCGATTTAGATTCAGACGGCCCTGGTACTTCATCTGGAAGAAGGGTGAGTGAATAAATGATAAAAATTTGCAGGGTTCTTGTGTTAGGGATTCCTAAGACCCACTCCATATGTTTGAAAAGTTTCTAGAGAGGCTCACGGTACTCAGTATATGTAGTTGTTACGCATTGCTGAGTTTTATTGCAGTGACTCAGTAAGATGCACAGCTGGGTTACAGGGGAAATGACATGGCAAAGCCTGGAAGAATCCGTGTGCAGGCTTCTTCGTGTTCTCTCCCTCCTTTGAGGGGCCACACAGAGCACACTCTTCCCCCAGCAATGAAAAGGGAACAATATGTGTGTGATTAGAGACTCAGTCCCTAAAGAATTTATTGGGAAATGGTTATATAGACACCATCTGAGTGGCACATGCCAAGATTCTAGACTCCCAGAAAGCAGGAAAGCACAGGAAAGGTAGCAACACAGGTCACATTATTTGTAAAAACTGTGTAGATAGAGTAGACCACCTTTATTATTTTGGAAACAGTTTAAGTGCCAGATTTGCAGCTGTCAGTCACAGGACAACCTTGCAAGCACGCCATACTAAAGATAGCAGCCTCGGGTCTGTTGTGCTAACTCTGTACTCCATACTTTCTTTCTATAATAATTAGACAATTGTTTGGTCTATATGAGGGAAAAATTTCCTTTGAAATATTGAAAGAGATCATATAAAAAAGGCATTAAATAGTAAAGGCCATCATTTATCATGACCATAAAGGACTTACATGCATGCATGCATACATGCATGCATACATACATGCATATATATGTAGTTCAAGTATTATTTTGAGAAGATTGTGGGATTATGGTACCAAAATCAAGTATACTTAACTACAGGCAAATATTAAGGCATTCAAATTTTTAACCTTGTGAAACAAAAATAATTTGTTCCCTTGTGTTTATTTGAGGTTTATATTTTCTTAAAATGATAATTCAGCTGTGGCTGGTGTGGCTCAGTGGATTGAGTGCCGGCCTGTGAACCAAAGGGTTGCCGGTTCGATTTCCAGTTGGCACATACCTGGGTTGCAGTCCAGGTCCCCAGTAGGGGGCGTGCGAGAGGCACCCATACATTGATGTTTCTCTCCCTCTCTAAAAATAAATACATAAAATCTTTTTAAAAATTCATAATAATAGAATTCTTGGTATTTTCATGACTATAATATGTAGTTTTTGTTTGTTCATATTTTTCCCGGGAGAGTGATGTCTAATCTAAACTAAGAAACCTTTAAATAGCAGCTGCTCTGTCTTACATAGATATATTAACATTAGAAAAACAGGAGACAATCAATGAAGAGTGAAGGAAAGAGCTTTTCCATATAATTCTATTAAAATCTGCAGGTCAAATGCCGAGGCAGAAGACAGTCTTTAAAGTGTAACCCTGATGCCTGGAGAAAACAATGCAAAGAACTGTTGAGCCTCATTTATGAACGTGAAGACTCAGAGCCATTTCGACAGCCGGCTGATCACCTTTCTCACCCAGTAAGCAAACAGTTGTTTAAATAGTTGCCGATACGTAATTTCTCGTTAATGTCTGCTAAGACCTAGTTAAGAGTCACTTTTCCCTTTTCTTTCTGCCTTTCTTTCTCTTCCTTCTTACTTCCTTCTACTTCCTTCTTTATCTTTGAATTGTGAAAGTGGGTAGTTTCATTAGTCATGACTTGTTAAAATGCCTGTCATGTACTTTGTGTGTAAATTACACATTTGTAAACCAGATTTGAATCTAAATATCTTTGCTGATGATGGTATACAATTACATAATTAACCAGTGTCGCCCCAATAAATTTAATTAAACAATAAATATCTTTGCAATAGCTTCCTGCTTTTATTTTGGATGTTTGTTTAATATATTCTACTAACTTCTCATACACTTTTCATACTGTAGGCCCATGATAACATATGTCAGCCTTATGTTCATAATTTATGTTGACATGTTTAATTTACATTAATAATATAAATATTATATGTTATCCAATATCATCACTTAGTTAACTAACATACCTTATTACTTCTCATCAAAGATATAAGCATGACAACTTCAGTTATAGGATTCCTTTGCTAACAGTATCATCTATTTATATATTGAATAATCTTTTCATATAGATAGAAGTCAATTTTAATTTATTCAGAGAGAAAGTACAGCAATATTTCAGAAATATATGAGATCATCCTCTGAAGTTAGTAAACATCAGTATTCTCCACTTACACAGGTTTAATCTGGGAAAAATTTATTCAGATAATGAACAAGATTATGTTCAACAAAGCTTGCTGTGTTTGTAGAGAGTCCGAGGACAGTAAATGAGTCTTGTGTTTCCATAGAGAGGGGAATGGTGATTGTAGAATTCATTCATCTTGAAATACAGTCAGTAAAAACAATTGTCCGATTTATGGATCTTTGAAACTTAACTAATAATTGTATTACAATTGTTGATAGTTTATTGTGGTCTAAAAACACAATATATCTTCTTTACCCTAATAGGGCCATCAAGAACAAGAGGGAGAACCTTCAGGGTCAGTTGTTCTGGAAAGACAGCAAGATCAGTCTCTTTCTGAGGTAGGCCTAGTAGCCCCTTAGAAGACACATACTGGTTATTTTTACCTTGTTTTACTTTTTAAAATCTCCATACTGTAAATAAAACTTTTATAATTTTCAAAGCTGTTTTCCAACACTGCTCACTCCCTTTTTACCTTCGTTTGATTTATTTGGTGCTTTATGTTTTGTTTCTTAAATCAACACACGTTCTGAAGAGGATTCCTTGGCTCCAACCATTGTGGCTCAGTGGGTTGGGCTTCATCCCTCAAACAGAAAGGTCTCTGGTTTGAATCCTGGTCAGGGCACATGCCCGGGCTGTGGGCACGACCCCCCGCCCCGCCCCCAATTGAGGGCGTGCGAGAGGCAACCGATTGTTGTTTCTCTTGCACATCGATGTTCCTCTCCCTGTCTGTCTCGCTCCCTTCTCCTCTCTCTAAAATAAATAAATAAAATCTTTTTAATAAAAGAATGTACTTTGTACCATCCGTATAGATGGTAGGTGTTTGTTTCTGTAAATCTAAAGCTACTGGAGCACAGTAGAAAACATCAGTTACACAATATAATTAAGTCTGTATTGCAGCTAATTATTCCCACTGGGATTCATCATACTACACAAAGTTCCAGCATTTTTATTCTATGAAAATTTTTGTTTCCATAAATCATGCTGTGTTGAAGTATACTTTTGATTTTTATGATTTAACCAAGAGAATTTTAAAAAAGACATATTAAGAGCAATGGTGGTTTCTCGTACTTAGAAAAATATTTTTCTTTTTTTTTCTTTAAATAGTTTATTAGGGCTCCCAAATACATGGTATTTCCAAGTATTCTTAAGAAAAAATACTTACCAAGTATCGTTTAAATTTGCAATTCTCTTATTATGAGCGAGGTTCAATAGCTTTGCCTGTGTGCCTGGGTCATTAGGATTTTGTCTGGGTTGACTCTTTTTCTTGTGTCTTTTTGCCCATTTTCCTACTGGGAATTTCCACTCCAATGTTAAAACAGTCACCTTTTTTTCCCTAGCATTGCTTAATGGTATCACTTGTTTTACATTTGTATCTCTGATCTATTTAGGTTTATTTTTTTATTGATCTTGGGGGGAGAGTGGGAGAGAGAAACATTGATTTGTCGTTCTACTTACTGATTCATTCATCAGTTGATTCTTGAATATGCCCTGACCTGGGGTAGAACCTGTAACCTTGGGTATTGGAATGGCGCTGTAACTCACTGAGCCACTCCACCAGGGCTGATCTGTTTAGTTCTAACTTTATCATTATTCAGATGAGCAACACCATTTATTAAAAGTGTCCATCTTCAGCGTCATTGTTAGAAAGCAACCTTTATCACATCCAATGCCCCCGTCCCCCGTCATGGTGTCTTGGTGACTTTTCCTCCATGGCTCTGTCTGCGGGACTGCGGCCAACTCCGTGGCTATAATGAACGGGGTGCTACAACACGCTTGATCTCCGTCAGGGACAGCGATTCTCACTCCTCTTTTTCATTTTCTTGCCTATTTTTGCTTGTTCACTTTCCATGTGAACGCTAGAGTCAGCTTGTCTACTTCAAGGGGAAAAGCTACTATTTGCTCCACCATCCACTCCCAACACAGCTTCTCAACCAAACTCCTCAGGATGCCAGCAACCTCTGGGCTGCCCATCAAAGGGGCTCTCGGTCATCCTACCCCGCCCCCCTTCTCGGCAGCGCTTTGCTGGCTAAACACTGCCTCCTGCCAACACTCCTCGCCCAGCTTCTCTGCCCCGGCACCCCACCTCTGCGCGCCTCCGCTGGGGTTCTCTTCTGTTCATGCGGGTCCTTTAGGGAATCGCTTCCCACTGGGCGCTTCCCACTGGGCCCTACACACCTTGCTGGTGCCTCCTAAACCGGAGCTGCGCGCCAAGCTCCCCAAGCCCACTCACTTGCGCAGCACCCACACATCACCTGAGCGCCTCCCTGGGGCGTGGAAGGAAAGCTCTCTTCCCAGCACAAACCCGGTCCTACCCCAGCTGTCCCCATGCAGTGAATGAAGCCTCGGGAGCCAGCGCAAGCTGGGAGCCCCAAGGTCCCGAGCTCCCCTTCACCTCGCTACCCACAGCTCCGACGGTCCTGTGGTTCCTGCCTGCGGAAGGCAGATGGGCCGCTGCACTCCCGGGCGCGGCCACCCTCCGAACGGCCTCAGTGAAATTATCACCAATGCGCTTGGATGGCCATCCACCGGCTCCCTCCCCGCTGTGACCTCGGCCTCTCCCTGGTGGCCTGTGCCCCAGACTGGCCCCCACCTCTGTGCCCTCTGTGCCAGGGGCTTGATCCGCCCTGGCAGGCCGCTTCTCACTCACCAGTGACCTAACACCTGCGGGGTTCTCCAGGGACCCCTTACCGTGCCCCGCCTTCCCGGACGCTACGCTGCCGCCGCCAGGGGGGCGGCTACAGGAGGTGCCTGCACGTCCGCGGTGGGGAGGCTGCGACCCCGGCACCTCTCCTACGGAGGCTCGCCAGGACTATTTTTCGCTTTTTATTTCCTTCTTCTGCCCCTTCTTCTGGTTCTTTGGCTTCTCCTTTGAGAGAAATGTAATGTTAATTCTTAATGTTTCTAAAGAGGATGAGAGACCTAATACAATGTCTTTTACTCCAAAATATGTTTGTTTATTTATTGATGGTTGCGGTATGTGTAGGTATACATACATTTCAGATGCACTTCCATAGGACAACCCTAGAAATATCTTAACTGGGCTTGAAAGATTTAGGTTAAAATAAAATCATCTCCCACCTCTATTCAAAATCTAACTAATTCTTTCTTTTAAAGATTTTATTTATTTATTTTTAGAGAAAGGGGAAGGGAGGGAGAAAGAGAGGGACAGAAACATCACTGTGTGGTGGCCTCCCATGGCCCCCCAATTGGGGACTTGGCCTGCAATCCATGTGTGTGCCCTGACTGGGAATCAAACCCGGGACCCTTTGCCCATTTGGTTGGCAGACCGGCACTCAATCCATTGAGCCACACCAGCTAGGACCAAAATCAAACTAATTCTTAATATATGAAAATGAGGACCATAGATGAAGCAAAAGTGTCACATTTATTAAAATCAAAATGATAGGAGAAAGGGACAGACATGGCCAAGCTGACTTAGACCTTCAACTAATAACATCTTAGGTACAATGCCCTCATAGCTGGGAATGCCTTGGAAATAAGCAGCTAATTCGTGACATGGAACTATTTAATTACATGTGCATTCTCCCATCTTATATTTTCATCGAGCAGTTTACCAGGGAATTGGGAGTTACTTCAGCCTTTAAGCAAGAAATGCAGTCTCGTGTTATGAACTCTGTAGAAATGAAGCCAGTGGCAGTGGAATTTCTTTTTGGTTCTTGAGACTCATGGCTCTGGATGGCAGGGTGAGGGCTAAGACCCACCCATACACCTCTGCTATTTTTCTAAGCCACCAAAAGAGATCTCTTAAATGTATTGTTTGGGGGGGGCTCCTAGCAGATTAAAAAGCAACCTGTTTATTTCATGGTGACTTGGTGATGCAAATTTTAGTCCTGTTGTATTATATAATAGCGTTACCTAGCCTATGTATTTAATAACGCATTCTTTTTTGTAGGATTATCAAGGTGTCATAGACACTCCTATGGACTTCAGCACTGTGAAAGAAACTTTGGAAGCAGGAAACTATGGTAGTCCTCTGGAATTTTATAAGGATGTTCGCCAAATATTCAGCAACTCCAAAGCTTATACCTCTAATAAAAAGTCAAGGGTATGAAAAGCTATATTAAGTTGATTAATCATTGAAGCACTTAATTTTATACACACACACACACACACACACAAACACACACATATATATACATACATATGCACATGTATATAAATATATATATATATTTATATGTATTATATGTATTATATTTATATATATATATTTATATGTATTTATATATATATAAATACATACATATATGCGCGCGCGTGTGTGTGTATGTGTAAGGCAGCTTTTTCTTTCACCAGTTTGAAAATTGCTAAACAAGTATATACTACAATTCTGACATCACTAATGAAGGTTGATTCTTGGTATTTCTCTGTTTATTAGGCATGCAGAAAGACACATTTAGCACAGTCATTCTGAAACTAAGCACCTCTTTTTTTTTCTCTACCTGCCTCATCTTTACTCTTTAGTAATATTTCATGTCTGCTAGAGAGTGGTCAAGGGATAGAGAAGTAGTAATTTGAGTATACTTTAATATGTTTTTTATTTTATTTATAAATTTTATAAATAAAGACAGTAAAAATTTATATAAAATATTTGGATTAGCTCTGAATATTTATGTCCCTTTATCATAACAAATAGTGAACCACATTGGCAAGTAATAACTGTTTATTCATACTTACATTTAATACTTTTTGTTTTGTCAGAATTTAAATACCTTGAGAACAAAAAAGTAATAATTTTTGCGCTTTGTAATCACTGGTATTTGATTAACTTTTAAATAAGTTGCACAATATGTATATAACTTGCTCACTTTCAACTCATAAGAATTTTTACCAATGTATAGAGACATACTTTTTTCGCATTTGATTTATTTCCTACACTTATACTCACATATGTTTATATGGGATCTGTCCAGAAGGTGTCCAGTCATGTAATATGAAAAACAGAGACATTTATTGAATAAGATACACCAAATATTGTCCATAGGACAATGACACGTCAGTCCTCTTCCAGGTAGGCACCCTGGGACGTCACACAGCTCTCCCAGTCACCATCAGCTGCCCCGTTGTATTTTCCTGAATCTCATCAGCAGTCTGAAATCTCTTCCCTTTCAAAGGCAATTTTACTTATGGGAAAAATCCAGAAGTTGCAGGGCACTCAATCTGGTATATACCGGGGGCTGAGTCACTTGAGGGATTTGATATTTTGCCAAAAAATCTGCATGAGACGTGATGCATGACATTGTCGTGATGAAGCTGCCAGTCACCAGTTGCCCATAGCTGCAGCCTTGTGCATTATCGAAATAGCTTCCATGGAGGGATGTTCAAGCTTAATGCAAAATTTGATACAGATGTGTTGCTCTACTCGCTCAGTCATGTTGAATGTGACAGCCACACAGTACACATGCTCACTCAACGGCGTCTACCACCTCCACTGCCTAGTACAGTGAAGTCGTCATTGTTCACGCATGTACGTTCCAGTCCACTCTCCTTGGCTACCGGGTAGCATCGATGTCATGCAAACCGTTCTTATCATATTAACAATGGCTGGACTTTTTCTGGACAGGCCTCGTATTCTTTAGAACAGTGGGTTTTATTATTTTGAAACCTTTTTAAAACGTATATTATGAGCATTTTCTCATGTCATTATTACTCATTGAAAATAAAAGTTTTAATGTCTCATAGTATTGTATTATATGATGGTTTTATGTTATTTCACAAGTGTCCTGGCAATGGAGATTTAGGTTGCTTCTCGTTTTTCACTTCACATCTTTAGCATCCTTCAACATAATTACTTTGTGTGTGCAGTTCTCTGTTTCCTTAGGATAAATTCCCAGAGGTGAAATTGTTAGCCAAAGAATGTGTATATTTTTAAGTTTTTTTCTGTTAATACCTATTACACATTGCCCCTTTAGAATTATTGTTCCAGTTTAAAAAACTCACTGGCGATTGTATTAGAATATTTTTTCCTAACCGTTCCTAACATTGGATATGATCTTTTAAAAACCTTTATTAATTTTTTAGTTGAAATTGTATCTTGCTTCAATTCTTCAGGAAGAATTTTTTTAATGTATGATATAATGTATATATTTCGTATGAAAGGCTGATGCTGACAGTGGCCCGCGCATGTTTATACAATTTATATTTTATATAATCAAAGGAGCTGCTAAAACAAGACTAATTTCTACCTTTTCAGATCTATAGCATGACGTTACGGTTATCTGCCTTATTTGAAAGTCATATTAAAAATATCATCTCTGAATATAAGTCAGCAATCCAG
Organism: Mormoops blainvillei; assembly: GCA_004026545.1. Classification (NCBI taxonomy): domain Eukaryota; kingdom Metazoa; phylum Chordata; class Mammalia; order Chiroptera; family Mormoopidae; genus Mormoops; species Mormoops blainvillei. Next base: position 18,826 of record PVJD01012209.1, read on the forward strand.
AGTCAGAAGAGGAGAAGGCCACGGTACAGAAAACGTTTAAGAAGCAGCAGCAGTTCATTATCTAGTAGCAGAGCTCCTAGGTATGTTACACTGATGCAGTATTTTGTGTTGTCAAAATATTTTGTATATATTACTTCATTTCTTGAAGTTTCCTGAATAGCCTGAGGGGATCCCAAGACCCAAGACATTTCTTTTTTAAAGAAATCATGCACCTGTGTAAAGATGGAGGTAGTAACAAAGCGTTGTTTATGTGGATTTTGTTATACCAAAAACTTTATTTGAATGCTTTAAATTGAGCTTCATTACATGACTAATTTGAAGTGTTTCACTCAAATTACCAGTCATTTCTTTTTTGGTCACCCTAGACATTTTGTGTGTACTGTCTATCATAATATGTTGCTAATAGAAAAAAATCTTAATTGTTATGTATTTTGTTATGTAGTCCAAAAGGGAAACAGAAACAAATGAAGTTGCAGCCTAAAAATGACCAGAATACCTCAGTGTCTTATGCCAGGACCAGCTCTCCTTTCTCGTCTCCTGGTAAACATGTCTTTTGTTTTTGGTGTTATGCATTTCAGTTTAATGCTGATATTCAGGATATAGAAAAGGCAGCATGTTTTATAGTACAAAGAGGAATGGATTTTGATGCAGCTAGTTGATTCCCAATTCTTTTCTCTAGCTGTGTGGTCCCAGGTTAGACCTTAGACCATAAGATTAAGTGTCTTCATACTTTAAATGAAGTTGTTAAGCCCTGGCTGGTGTGGCTCAGTGGATTTAGCACCAGCCTGTGAACCGAAAAGTCCCTAGTTCGATTCCCAGTCAGAGCCCATGCCTGGTGTTGCAGGCTAGGTCCCCAGTAGAGGGCATGCGAGAGGCAACCAACTGATGTATCTCTCACACATTGACATTTCTCTCCCTCTTTCTCCCTCCCTTCCCCTCTCTCTAAAAGTAAATAAATAAAATCTTTAAAAAATAAATAAATGAAGGTGTTAGGACTATATGAGTTTTAAAGTCTCTTAGTTTTAAAATTCTGTAACTTCATGATTTTTAACATCTGTCCTATCTCAGAGCACTGTCTGCAATATATTTGCTAGTGGAAGAACTGAGGATTCATTATGTGTGGAGGGGCCTTCCTTGGACAAGTTTTCCTGACATTTTGTCCTTGAAAGCTTAACAATGTGCTAAAACATTTGTTGTCAAAATATTCCCATTCCCTTCAAACAGTGCACAGTTATAATGGTAGAGTAGATTAACTGAGCGAGATCATTTTCAGAACAGCCGGTTTTATCAGTTTACTGAAAACATGATAATTATGTTAACATTGGTCTTTTTAAATTTAAGTTTCAGATGCTGCTGAAGGGCTTTCGGTGTATTTACTTGATGATGAGATGGACGGACCATTCTCCCCACCGAGCTTCAGCGGATACAGCCGCAGTGGGAATAGCCATGACCCGGGGAAAGCCAAATCATTTCGAAACAGAGTTTTGCCAATTAAACAAGGTAGAGAAGAAATATGGGCACAGTATTCATTCTTTGGTCCTTGATAATGGCAGATGAATTCTTTAAAGGCTGGTGCATTTACATGGTAAAAATTAGCATGTCCTTATAGTTAATGAGGATTTCAATACTGTCAGATTTGACTCAGACAGGGTTTTCAGATGCACACCTGAGAACAGGCTATTAGAAGATTTTCAATAATGTTTCTAAACATATTTTAGTCTTTTGAAGTAAAATGTAAAAATGAATAGAGAGGAACAACTAAATGAAGAGCTCTTTCCCCAAGCGCCTAAAAACCATAGCACTAGATACATTTAAACCATATTAATAAGAAAGGCAAATCAAATTCCAAAATCATCTTTAAAATAGGGCTCATTTTTTAAAAGCCTATCCCAATGTAGAAAAAAGGTTTAGGTTGACAAATGAGCCTTCTTTTAGTCGCCACCTATACCTACCGCCTTGTTTAGGTACTCTCAATAATCGAGCGGTTTTCAGACGGCGTCCTGCACATTTCTCAGTAATTCAGAGCTATGTCAGGAATTCTCCGAATAGGCTCCTGCACTCAACCAGAGCAACTTATTATTATTCACTTATGAGCGTCCATCTAACTTTTATTTGTAGAAAAGATTTCGCTGGTTAGAAGGAAATCGCTGACCTAATAATTCATCATCACGTGGTTTATGTTTGCACGATCTCAGGGGGCATCTGTTACAAATACCTGAAGGTTCTTGTTATGCAGATATTTTAGCTCTGTGTTATGCAGGCGTAGCCCTACCTTATGGACCTTGAACGCGTTCAGAGAAACTTCTAATATATTCATCTGTTTGAAGTTTGTGAAAATAGTCACCATGCTTTTATAACTATTTTATTAGAATCTATATTTTTATTTTATATAAATTTTAATGAAAGATTTAATAGCTCATCCATCATTGTTGAAGTATCAAATAACCCAAAAATAGACTTTCTTAAAGATATATTTTATATTCATTATTTGAGAAATGTTGTTACATATCTGATTCCTTTAAGATAGTTACTGCATTTATTTTCCCCAGTTTTTCTATCTTTACTCTGTTCTGCTCCAGCTGCACGTTGCATATACTCACATCACTTCCTTCTCATTTTGCCCTTTCCTGCATTATCAAGCATTTAGAAAGAGTAGATTATATTTCCTGCCTCTATTTCCTTTCCATCTAAACATTCCTTTATCCTTTCTAGTCTGGCTCCTGCCCGCTCCACTCAACAAAGGTTTTCCTCTCCAGATTCACCAGTAATCTCCAGTGATCAACCAGCATCCTTTTCTTAGTCCCCATCCCTTTGATCTCTCTGTGTCATTGCGTGCTACTGACCACCTCTCTAGGACCGCTACTGCCGGGCTTCTATAGTACTGCTTCTCTTATAACTCTGTTTCTAGTATATTAATATATTCTCTGGCTTGGATTGGTTCGGTTTGCTTTGGTTTGGTTTGGTTTTTCCTTCTGTCTTCTGCAAATAAAGGAATCTAATAGCTACATCAATCACCTTTATGCCGATGACTCCCCAAATTCATATATCGAGCCCTAGTATCTCTCTGTTCTAGCAGTCTCATTTCCAAGAGCTTCCTAAGAAAATTTCTGTTGGGCGTTTAGCATTCATTATTCTCCAGCTTGCTTCTTTTTCTGCCCTCGCTATCTTAGTTGATGGCACCGCCACCTTCCTAGTCATCCATTTAAAAAATGTATAGTGTTCTTTGACTTTCCTTTTTTCCCTCATTTCCAGTCAGTTTTCTGAATTCTATAACTTTTTAATACCACTTAAATCTCTTATCTACAGTTTCCGTTGCTGTCACTTACAATATTAATTAGCTTGGGCTTTTGCAACAAGACACCCCAGACTAGGTGGCTTAAATAGCAGATATTTGTTTTTAGCAGCTTCATTGAGATATCACTGTCATTAAAAACTGTATGTATTTAAAGTTACAACTTGACTTTGTTTCAGTATACGCGTACACTGGGGAATGGTCACCCCAGTCAAAGTAATTTGCATATCTATCATCTCTACGTGATTACTGTGTGCGTTGAGAAGATTTCAGATCTGTCCTAGCAAGTTTCGGTATACAGTACAGCATTATTAGCTGTAGTTACCATGCCGTACGTTAGATATCTAGAACTTATTCGTCCTCAATATCTGCATCTTTGTTCCCTTTGGCCAGCACCGCCCTATTTCCCCTTCCTCAACCCATGGCAGCCGCCACCGTGGTCTCTGCTTCTGTGAGCTCAGCGGCAGGGATATGTTCTCAGAACACATCTTTAGCTGATTGGTCGTGTGAGTGTCATCGAATCTACTTACACAAACCTTGATGGTACAGCCTGCTACACACGTAGCCTGTGTGGCACAGGCTGCGGGCCTGTACAGCATGCGACTGTACAAAATAACACAAGATTAAACCAAACACAAGAGAGAAGGACACCATCGATAAACACAGTGAACGTGAGATGTATGTGACTGCTGCTAGCTTAACCATAGGGGCTTACAGCGAGCTTTTTGTCTTTTAAGCAAAAAAAAGTACACTATAAAATAACAATAAAGAGCATAGTATATTAAATGCATAAACCAGTACCGTAGCCATTTGCTGTTATCATCAAGTGTTATATACTGTGCATGATTGATAGGCTGCAATTTTATGTGCCTGGCAGCACAGTAGGTTTGTTTATGGCAGCATCACCACAGACAAGGGAGTAATGCGTTGCCCTATGACATCACTCTGGCTGTGACATCAGTAGGCCATGAAGAGCAATTTTTCAGCTTCATTACAATCTCATGGGACCACCGTCACATATGCGATCTGTCTTTGACCAAAACATCATCATGCAACACATGACTGTATTGTAGATTACACATATCAGTGACATCAACAATATTTCTTTTTCTGTGTCCTGCTTATTTTGCGTAGTTAGCATAATGTCCTCCAACTCCGTCCACGTCGTTGCAAGTAGCCAGATTTTCTTTTTTATGGCTGAGTAATTCATTATTACATGTTATATAAATGGTGTTTCCTATCTTGGTTATTGTGTATAATGCTGCAATGAACAAGGGAGTACATGTTTTTGCAAGACCCTGACTTCAATTGCTTTTTATATATACCCAGTAGTGGAATTGCTGGATTATATGGTAGTTCTATTTTTAATTTTTTCAGCAACCTCCATACTGATTTTCATAATGGCTCTACTAATTTACATTCTCACCAGCCATGTACAAGGGTTCTCTTCTGGCCACATCCTTGCCAACACTAACCTTTTATTATTATTTTTTTGAAACTAGCCTTTATAACAGGTGTGAGGTGATATCTCACTGTGATTTTGATTGGCATTTCCCTAAGAATAGAGATGGTGAACACATTTTCATATACTTAAAACAGTCATCTATTTTCTAACAGTTCCGGAGGCTCAAAGTCCAAGAACAAGTTACCAGCAGGGCTGGGGTCTGGTGAGGGCCTCCTTTTTGCTGTCTCCTTACGTGTCTTTTTCTCTGTGCATCCACACACAGGCAGAGAGAGCGAGCAAGCACCGGTGTCTTTTCCTCTTATAACAACACCAGTCCTTATTCATTAGGGCCCACCCTTATGACCTCACTTTATTTAAGAACTTCTTAAAGGCCCCATCTTCAACTAAAGACACATTGGGGAGTAGGGCTTCCATATACATACTTTGGAGTAATGCGATTTAGTTTCTAATACCAAGACTATTAAACGAACCTTATAATGGTGGTTAGCATACGACCCTTGGCTTTGCTTTTTCCACTGTTTTCAGTTTCCCTCCTACCTGACTGGCTGTTCCTTCTTAAGTATGTCTCTTTAAATGTTGAAATATCCCAAGTCTCTGTCCCCAGCTACCTTCTCTTGCTGTACTTGCTTTCTCAATGAGCTCTCTCAGTTCTCTTGACACTAAATGTCATCTCTATACCGAAAATTTCAAAAATTATATCTGTAGCTTTATCCAAGTCTCCCCTGAACCTCTACACTGGTAAATCCACCTGCTTTTTTTTTCCCTTTTCCTTTTTTTAAATGTTTTTACTCGTATCTCTAGTGGTATTTAAAACTGGAATCTGTTTTTTCCACCAGCTCACCCAAACCTATTCCTTCTTTAATGTTCTTCAACTCAGCAAACATCTCTACCCTTCACCCAGTTCTAGGCTCTAAAACCTAGTAGCTGATATTCATTCTTTGCTTAACACTTGCCATCCAATCCATCAGCTGTTCCCATCAGTTGGAACTTAAAAACTAAAGGTTGTTTTGGGTGGCACTTCTAGAAGGCAACATTCCAAATCCAATCATTTCTTAACACCCCTGTTGTTCCGCCCCTCCTTGTGCGTTACCTACACTCTTTCAGTGGCCACCCAACTTATCTCTGCTTCCAGTCTCCTCTTCTATAATCTATTCTCTCTACAGCAACTATGGTACTCCTTTAAAAATGTAAATCAGATCTTGTCATTCTTTAGCTGTAAAGGCCTTCACTGGAAGTTATCTCCCACTACTCCGTTTTTCTCTTCCACTTTAGTTAGTTACGCTGTGCTTCTTTATGCTCAGATGGAATGTTCTTTCCCCAGATCTACCTTCATTCAGTTTTTTTCTTAGATACTACCTCTGCAGAAAAGTCTTCCTTAAATAAAATACTCCCCAAACATACATTCACACCCTTTTTTACCCGCTTTTACTTACAGCACATTTTATTACTTAAAATTATATTACGTAATTGTTCACTTCATTGTCAAGGAAGCTTTTCCTACTAAAATAAAAATTCGAAGAGCAAGGACTTTATCTCATAATTGACATATTTCAAGCTCCAAGAAATTGCCTGGCCCATAGTAGATAATCAGTAAATGTTTATTTAGTGAATGAATGAAATTCAGACACATGTTCTCAGATAATTCTTTCAAGGGTTCAAGCCTTAAAAATTTCTGCCCAGCTATCTCATGCCCCCATCATCCCTCGGTACTCCCCTCCCCCGAAAAAAGCAATCAGACAAAAATCAAAATTTTACTGTCTTCCATTTCCAACAGACTTAAATTCATACCCCAACGCTCTCCATGGCTTGACCTCATCTATCTTTGGGTATCAATATTTTTTATAGACTGTTAATGTTACTTTTGAACCTAAATCACCATTTTACCAATGTCAAAGCTTAACTTTAAAAAATCATTCATCTTAATTTAGATCAATCCGCTGACGGACCCCTTACGAACGATGACGGCAGAGAGCCCCGGGCAGGGACCAAGAGAAAGCTGCTTAGCGCTTCGGAAGAAGATGAAAGCGCGGGGAGAGAAGAGAAAGAGAAAAAAGAAACAAAAGAGAAATCACATTTATCTTCCTCAGAAAGTGGAGAGTTAGGATCCAGTTTAAGTTCTGAAAGCACCTGCGGTTCTGATTCTGACTCTGAATCAACATCCAGGACCGATCAAGATTATGTAGATGGAGACCATGACTATAGCAAATTCATACAAACTAGGCCTAAACGAAAACTCAGAAAGCAATATGCCAATGGAAAAAGAAACTGGAAGACAAGAGGCACAGGAGGAAGGGGTAGATGGGGCAGATGGGGTAGATGGAGTAGAGGAGGCAGAGGAAGAGGAGGCAGGGGACGAGGGGGTCGAGGAAGAGGAGGAGGTGGCACCAGAGGGAGAGGGAGAGGGAGAGGAGGAAGAGGTGCTTCTAGAGGAGCCACCAGAGCCAAGCGCGCACGTATTGCAGATGACGAATTCGATACCATGTTTTCAGGACGTTTCAGTAGACTGCCTCGAATTAAAACAAGAAACCAAGGCAGGAGGACTGTTTTGTATAATGATGATTCTGATAATGACAATTTTGTGTCCACTGAAGATCCTCTGAATCTTGGTACATCCAGATCAGGCAGAGTGCGTAAAATGACAGAAAAAGCCAGGGTTAGCCATCTCATGGGATGGAATTATTAACAGTTAATAAATTTAGAATAATTCTAAAAATTCAATGGCCTTCTACTGCAGGGAATTTACCAGGAAATCTACAAAGCAAGTTGTGTGGGGACTTATGTTTCCTTTCACATTGGTGCTTTTCCATTATGCCAGTATACATTTGTTTCAAGACTTTTGATCTCCACACTTCATTTGTTCAAACAAGCCTTACTCATTAGGCCTTAAATTAAAAAAAAAAATCTGCCCACACACACACACACACACACACACACACACCACAGACACACTACAGATTTACTACATGAAAGGAGCGTTCAGCTTCTTAAGAGTAGCATGACATTTTTATCTCAATAGAATATCCCTCTTTTGCTTTTGTATCACAGAAGTATAGCACCTTCTTACAGAGTTTTATATAGTTTGTTTTTGCCATTTTGATTCCTGTACCCAGTAATAATAACTTTTGCACAATACACCAATCCTAAAGGCAGCTATTAAATGTTTACAGTTTCTATATTGTAAGAACGATCTGGATTATTTTACTCTTCCCAGGCCAAACTTTCAATAATTGTACTGAACTGAAGTATATATTTATACTACAGTTTTTTTTGGGGGGTGGGGGGATCTTGATACGCTTTTCATTGATTTGCTTAATTCATGTTAAAGGTGAGAAAGGGTTGGTGCCTTGTAAATATGTAGCAAATCTTTGTGGTGTGTTCTGATGTGTGCATTAACTTTATTAAAAAAGAATACTTGAGGTATCAATCTAGACAAGGTGCCAAATGCAAAAGTTTCTTGCATCCATTTTCTTTTCCTATTATATTTTATTGCATTAATAGAACTTCTGTAGCTTAAAGAATAACTTAAACATTTGAAAAATCCTCATCCACAAAGAATAACTTCTTTGAATAGTAGCTCAGCTACCTCTATTAACTACAACTACTGGAAACATTAAGAAAAATAGATGCTGTTATTCATTACTGACTAAGGAGAAATAGAACAAGCTTGGTGGGAATGAATATTCATAAGTTATAAGCTGAGAGATTGTTAATAATCATATTGGCTCTCAAATTAATGGTTGTAATTAACAAACTTGTATAAGCATAGTATGCTCTACATTAGACTTTTCTTAGAACATATTTATGTAAGTAGACTTGGACAACTGCTTATATATCTTTGCTACCACTTACTATTTAGCAGCTGTGAGTGGCTGGTTTTCATTTGAATTTCAAACTGTAACAAAACACCTAGTTTGAGTTGGAATGTTTTGGCTAGCTAATATTTTGAATCAAGAGTAATAGGTTCTGCTCATACCATTCCAAAAGGTTCTTCTGTAACAATCTTTCAGAAAAGAACCTCTTTGCACTGCACACTGATATTTTGAGTTATTATTTTATAGATGAAAAAATTTAAACCCTTATGACCTTGTTTACAGCAGTAGAGTGCACTTGGTTCCATAAGTGAGCTTGAGTTCCAAGATCAATTTTAGTCCTCAAATTTGAGAGATTGCAAATTCGCTAATTTGTTAGATACTTAGATTTTTGAGGGGGGAGGGAATATATATTGATCTCTGTTTTTGTAACAGCAGACTTGTTGCGCTTAGATCAGATTTGTGGGATAAATGAAATTTCTTAATGTATGCCTAGTAATCCCAGGATATTTAAGCTAATGTGTTTGTCTCACACTTTCAATCATTTCATGCATCTGAAAATCCTTAAGTGCAGAGGAAGGAGTACACACATAACTTTGCTTTTTTTGGTTGGGTCAGGTGGGGGTTATTCTTGGACTAACATCTTTAAGCAATTTTCACTTGCAGTAGAAACGTTCAGGCTTTAAGAAAGTATTGTTATGAATTGTTAATGGCACTAAATTCTGTTACTGGACAAGTAGATAAAGCTGATTTTTTTTGTTGTCTTTTTTTTTTCACTAAATTAAAGCTACTGGTTGTAACTCGACTGCCACTTTTAACCATAGTACAGATTCAAAAATGTTCATATTTGGAAGTCAACATTTGACTTTTGCTAAAATGTGCTATTTTAGTTATTCATCTCTTGGGCATTTAGACTAAATTTGTGCCTATGTTTTCCTGGAATCAATAACACTCTGGCCTACCCTAATCAAAGTAACTTAGTTACTTAAATTCATGGATATACCCAAATAGTATCATGTGTATCATTTTAGTATGAAATTTTTTGTTGACATTCTTCTATGAAGAGCTGACCTCTCGAAATGTAGAAGAATTGCCATCTGTGTGATTTTAGCTGTCTGAAGCTTTATTTATAATTTATTTTGAAAAATAAAAATGCCACATTTATTCCCCAAATGTCAAGATTTTCTAGGTTTAGATACTTAGGATAACAAGGCTAAAGACATTTTAAGCATATTTTATATGTAGTGAAATACTGTGAAAATACTAGTGACAGCATTTTGCTGTAATGTTGATTTCAGTTACTAGGATTTAAAGAGTTAGTCACCAGGGTGTGTTAGATGAGCATAGTTATCATTTATTACAAAACAAACAGATCATTTCTGTTTGCATGCAAATTATTTTAATAATTGTGAAAATAAAAGTTTGGAAGATGTATTTTTACTTTTATATCTGGACTTTTCCCCACAGTTTATACTTTGGTCTTTTTGTAACGCTGCCTCCTGTGAATGTGATGTAATTTGTATCACATTGAATATTTTATTGCTTTAATTTTTTAGAGGCCATTTAAACCTAAATAAGATCTGGGTTCAGCCATAGCAAAGCAAGTAAGAAATGGGCTAAGAATGTTGAAGAAAAGTCTAAATCTTAAACGAGTTGCTAAGGAAAAAAACCACTGTTATTTTTAGATTCATGAGAGCATACAGATAGATGTATAGGCCCAATCCTATGCTAGATATTAATAGTCAGTGAACTGTAATATTTCTCATGAATGCTAATAATGTTTTAATTCCCAGCTTTAAGATCTTAGCATGTGTATATGTTTATGAGAACTGAGTTGTGTGTTTTTTCTATGGCTTGCTATGTGTATCTCTTCCAGCAGTCGGATGCTCTCCAAACATTCACTAGTCTGTTAGCCTAGTGACTAAATTTGTTTATGTGTGTGCGTGCGTGCGAGTGTGTGTTTGTAGATTTTTTTTTCCAACTTGGCACACTTTATCTCAGACATTTAAAAAAAAAGGAATATTTTGTATGGAAGACAGTCCTGTTCACTGTCTACCAATTTTTGCCTCTGTTATAAAGCGCTTAGCCTGTATATATATACTGCTTGATCATTCATTATACCTTCTAGATAAACAATCTAGGATTTGTTGTGTACATGTGTCCCTCTCTTTTTTTTCATTTAATTTGCCCTTCCTTCATTTGTTTCTTGTTTGTTTGTTTCCCTTGCCAGAGATCAGACTTGTGCTAGAATTCTTCTATATAGCACTTTGTTTCTCCCAGAGTAAAATTCATGAATTTCATTCGTTCAACTGTGTGCTCAGATATCTAACTACTCAGCCTTCAAATAATTTGAAATAAATTTGAGTGATTTATCTTTTGTTGTTTTTTTGTAATCCTGTAGATTGTCATCAGACAATAACAGTGATAAAGAGAAAGATGTGAATACCACTTCAAACTTTTTGATAAAAACTTTTTTGAACATTTTTCAAAATTTGTATGTTCGTGATAGTGATAAATTAAAGACCTTATATTAAACATGGTTATATATCTTGGAAATTATTTTATGCAGATTTACCAACTGGTACTTTAAAGTTGGAATTTTCACATTCACAAAAAGGAGACTTGCACCCTGTATAATTTTTAGTATCTTTTGATGTCCAGCCTTTTAGTTCTGGGGAAAGGAATAAAACTTTTGACACTTAAAGTTCATTGTTTTAAATGTTAACCCCATCCCCAACATTTTTGTGGTACCTGAGACTATGTAAAAGTTCTGTTGAAAATAGAATATTCTCAGATCACTCTTAAGGCTTGTTTTAAAAAATAGTGTGAAAATATTTTCATGCTTTTTTGCTTTCCACCTCATAGTGAGTGAAGTTTCTTTACCAAGTTTTAATTACCACGTTTACCTAGTTTTGATTAAATTTTAATATAAAGTTTAATTTTTTTCATGGTGCTGTATTTTGTGGAATGTGGATGGCCCTCTATTTCTGGACATTTGTTATGTAGCCTTACTCTTGATTCCTTTTTCATCATTCCTCTCCTGCTTCTTTTATCCTCACTTCTCTTTCTGTAATGAAGACTTTACCTAATTTAGCACACTTCAACAAGACTGGTAATTTATGATTCATTGATGGGAGAAGTACAGTAGAAAGGCCCTGCAGTTTAGAGTTAAGGTGTGTTTGTTTATTTATATGTATACTCATTTGTTATTCCTATCTTAATTAAATCTAGAATATGAGACTTTGACATATAAAAGCATGATAAGTATTTTCTAAAAAATAAGACTATTGATACATATTAAAGTCGCCATTGGTAATTGACTTTTAAATTCACATACAAAATATTTAGAAACGCATTTGGGAAACGTGTTTTTACATATGTCACCAGATACACATTAGGCAGTACTACAAATGTTAGTTCTTTAAACAATATTGTGGTGATGGCAATCAGTAATTTATTTCTTTGTCCTGTAACTTATCATCCTTGTCTTTTGTAATCCCTTACAAAGTATTAACAAAACTGTACCTTATGTTTGTTCTTAGAATCCATAAATTTTAAGATGGAAAATCATTCAGTTAATAGTTGATGTGATGTTGTATATGGGCAAAATGTCCATTAAACTAAAATTCAGTACAGAAAGGTAAACTAGACTGGCTTGGTTTATAAAAGATGTTTTGTTTGGCAGTTATAAGTCATTATAAGCAATTATCTTCAAAGAAAAAAAAACTGGACTAATTTGTTGCCATTCTTTATGGGATGTTTACAATAAAATTCCAAGTTGTTTGGAATCAGTTGCAGTCTTGCTGCTTTGTGCCTTAACTCAGGTACTTGACATAAATTAAAAATAAGAAAGAAAAACAGGGTTACCTTTTCATTATCCAGTTTCAGAGATTATAACATGTAACTTGTGTCCATTCTTGTTTCTTGGTCCTTTAATATTTTATTATTTTTTCATCTGAGGAACTAGGTACTCCCCACTATCAAAGAAAACTATGACTCTTTTTTGCCTTTATCATTTCAGATATTCTGGGTCGCTTTTAGGTAATAAATATGTTAACAATTTGAAATGCGGGCTGTTTGGTGCGTTATATAAGAGCCTGCAAAGCCTTAGTCAACATTTTGTCCTGTAGAGCTTTTTGAAATGAATAGATTTCTAATGTCTTTATAGGCTATATGTTTTAAGAGCTGAGTTATGTATCCCAGGCATTTGTCTTTTATAGTGTAAGTGCCCACATTATGCACCTTTATGGTTTCACAGAATTTCCTTCCCAGTCGCAAGAACTTCACTCAGTTCAAGGTATGTAAGCTGGCCAAAGACTAGACTGCATATTTTACAAAACACTGTCTGTTTTGTGTTTTTAGAATCAAGAAATAAGTTATTTAGAAAAAAAGTCACCTTTGTCTTCTGGCATATCCTTTGTGTATGAAAGTAGCCCAAATTTTCACGGTATTTGGAAATTGAAGTGGGGTTATGTTTACAGTTTGGTATTTGCATTTAATTGCATGATTGATTAAACATAGCCCACTTTAAAGGTATAAAAGTGTATGTCAAAATTCCTTCTTGGAAGACTTCGATGTTTTCCAACTTCATCTGCTAGGTTTTATAAATAGAATAGGTAAATAATTTCTGTAACAGGTATTAGAACAGTATTCAGATGATCCTTTTTTTTTCCTAGCTGAGAAGGGTAAGAACAAAGTGCTCTCTACTCTCTTTCTCCATTACATGCCCCTGACAATTTAAAGCTACTTTCCAAACATGCACAAAATAAATTGAAACCACTATATTAAGCCTGTGAGTTGGTTTTCTTGGGATATTTATGCCCATACACTTGCAGTTGATATCTTAGGTCTTTTATGTAAATACATAAAGGATTTTTTTAATGCTAACATATTACTGGAAAACCAAATATAACATTAAATGAAATCAACTTTTTATGGTGTCAGTGTTTTCCCAAAGTTTTAAGGAAACTTTTTTCCTTTCCTTTCTTTGTAACTTTAGTATGTTTTCCTTTGCCAGCTGTGGCAGTTGTCTTAAAATTTCCTCTCATCAGGAGATTACAAACATTTAATAGGTAATTTTAACTAAGTTATTAATTGTTAACAAAGTCAAATTTGATACTGGATATTTTTTAAAAGCAACTTTCTGAGGCTAATACCCTTTCACTCACTTGCAAATTTTGAATCGTCAACTTGCCTGCTCAGCACCTTTATGATTCTCTGCAGAGAATCATAGTAAATATATCAAGAAGTCAAAATATTTTGAATTGCTTAATTTATGTTACTAATATTATTTGGTGGAATTTATTCATTTAGGGATGTTTCTATGTTTGATTTTTTAAAGAAAATTATTATTTGGGTGACAAAGGTGAAGGGACTAAAAAAGAAAACAAACCCTGATTTTTGTCACATTACAATTCTAAGTATAATTTGTATGGTAGTATGTTAATTTATGCTAGAGATATTGTATAGTCCGTCAAGTAATTTAAGGCAGTAAACTTATCTTAAGGTGTTTCTTTGTTTTGCTTTTTAAAAAATTTAGAATATCATAGTGTTGAAGCCCAAATAGTATAATAGGTCATTTTTAGGGTATTTTTGTTACCTTCAGGCATTGTTCATTTAAAATATTAATAATGAAGTGCTGGGGGCTCTGAATTGTTTTGTTAAACTTTAATTTATAAATTAGAGCAAACGTTTTATATAAAAAATGTTAGTTTTGTCTAGTCTGATCCTATGGAACAAAAAGTATCACACCCTTGAGATTCTCATAGTCATATTACCAAGTAATCCTTTCAGTTTTGGAGGTTGCTGGTCATTTTATCATAATTGTGGTTAGTAGTTCCCATGAAAGAAAAAGTAGTTATTAAGGCAAAATAATAGTTAAAGTACATTTTTGCCTTGAAAATATAAGACTGGTAAATACCAATGACAAGTTTTCAACACTGTAAAAATACTAACCATTTCTGGCTTTACTTACAATTATTCAAGCAGAGATTATCAGAGAACAATGTGAAATAATGAATCATATTCTTTCTCCAGATACATATGGGGATGTCCTTCATAGAAGAAGATATTTCCATGCAGGAGTTTGTAGCCTATATGTATTTTAACGTTAGTGACGAGAGATGGCTAAAGGAAGAGTAATTTATTTCATCCCAGACTTGTTTATTTGTGTATTCATCTATTAGAAATTTAAGTCCCTTCTATGTGACAAGCACTGTAATTTTAAAAAGAGCTTTACAGTTCATAGAGTTACTCAAACTCCACATATTCACAATTACCAGAATGACACTATCAGTAAATTTAATTTTTCGTGTCAGAAAAATGAGTCTCAGTGAAATCAAGTCATTTGCCATATGTCACACAGCTAAGAAACAGCAAAGCCTTGATTATCCAGACTTAGGCGCTTGTAGGTTTCTCATCTTAGTGCCTATATTTTATTAATGGGATGATGTTTGGTTCCATTTTCCTCCTTCCAATTCTCCATAAAATGGAGACTCCAAAGTCATGCATGTGCATCTCAAAGATCACATTTCCTTTTGATTCTGGGTAAGATCATTTGGGTGTCCGACCAGTGGCCTGCAGGCGGCATGCGTCCCAGGATTGCTATGAATGTGGCCCAACAAAATCGTGAATTTACTTAAAACATCGAGGGGTTTTTTTGTGTATGTGATTACGTGTTGCAATGTATTTAACGTGTGGCCCAAGACATATCTTCTTCCAGTGTGGCCCAGAGACACCAAAAGGTTGGACATCCCGAGAAGACATTATGCCTCTTAGTACTTTAGGGAGATCCTAGTAAGGGGCTAAAATTTTTAAAGGTATCAGGCTTAGAAGTAGAAAAATGAATAGAGCTCTTAAAGTGCATTTCTTATGCAAACTAACACAAGGGTTAGTCCCGAAGAAAAATGTAGAAAATTTACTCCTATCTCATGTGAGGATTAATTCTGCTAGGAATGCGCTTACAGCGTATGATACAAAATCTATCAGTTATTGCTGCCTTCAACATACTAAGTATGCTCTCTTGCCATTTGCAAAATCTAGAACTTTTTTCCCTTCCGAGTTTAAATGGGTTCCAGGTACAGTTCTCAGGTAATGGCTGAGGGTACCAAACTTAAGTCATGGGTTTAATTTAGTCTAGGGTTCTTGTTTTAGGAAGTTTTTAATCATTCTTTGAACTACCTCTTTGTTTTACTTGTTATTTAATTTGTCACTGTTCCTTTGCACCCTCATTTAAAAAATTTGCCCCAAATCCAAAATGTCCATGGAAAATAAGACCATTTCAACAAAAAAGCATTTACTGTCTCAACTTTCATATGTCAATCCTTATTTGGTATCATTTTAATGATTTGGATTTTTTCCTAATGGAGACTTTGGGGTGGTGTGGTAGTTGATGGGGTTTGATTAACTCTATAAATACAGTAAAACTTAATTTGAACCCCTGGTAATTTGAATGTTATAACAGTTCTGTTACAGTGTATGTGGTTAGTAGGGGGAATAAGTAAGATATCATGTATGTGTTACATGGGGGATTTCCCCTCTTTATTCTTAATGAATGGGGCTTGCAGTGGGCTTTGAAAAGCCAATAGGACTGCCCAAGTAGAATTTGGTTCATGGTATTTACATTGATCTTACTCATATTTCACAATGCCATCTTTCTTCTTGAAATCACCTCCCACTCATTCTCATCATCATCCAAGGAACAGAATTAGGTTTCTAACAGATAAGACTACTGAGTTCTTCATTCAACCAAAATTGATATAAAAATCAAACAGAAAGAGAGTAGAAAATAGAGTAAAAGAGGAGGGGACCCCCAAAAACCAAAATTTATTTATAAAAATTGTTTATTCCTAACATGTTTAAACAGCAGTCACCTTCAAAGTACTCTATTTGATGCAGTACACTATTTGATGCAGTACACTATTTGATGCAGTACACTTATGGAGATGCTTTTTTCCACTGCTCAAAAGTTTTTGAACTCGTTGATTTTGATACTAAAGTTTTAGTGCTTCTGCCATTTTTTGATTCACCTTTCCCTTTGAGGACTTTTTTCATCCTGGGAAACAAAAGACTTTCTTTTTCTCACTGGGGGTGAGATCGGGTGAATAGGGAGGGGGGAACACAGGAATCACGCTGTTTTTTTGGTCAAAAACTGCTGAACACTCAGCACGGGGTGGGCAGGAGCGCTCATAAATCACCCATCATGAAATGGGCAAACATGTTGAAAGGGTCTTCAAAAATTCACGGAAGCCGAACACAGCCTCTCACAACAATGCCAGCTGGTGCACTGATACAGATTGGTTCCTAGAACACTCACCTAGCGGGAGAAGTCTGTACTACAAGGGGCCCACTCTCTAAAGACAATTACAGGTTTTTGGGGGTCCTCCCCTTATATTATTTTTCTCTGGTGTTCCTACCTAATTTTTAGTAAATCCGTTCTGCGTTATTTTGACTTTTAAAATAGGAGTGTGAATTTTTCAAGCTAGATAGAAGAAGTCAAGCTTAGCTAACTGGTTATAGCTACACTAATCTTTGTTTGTATTAGGAGAATATAACTTAGAAATATGAATTGGAGCTTTCTGCTGTGGACGGACATCATTCTGTGGCCTGGCCTGTTGGCTTGACAATCTGTATTTAGATGGAAGTAGCCCGATCTGGTATAAGGTACTGTGGTTATGGTGGAGGGTAACAGGAGAAAGGAAAGCTAAGAGGAAACTTAGAGGTCTTTCTAAGACCCGTCTTAACTAGAGGGCAGAGAAGAATGGGG
The DNA here is from genome assembly GCA_004026545.1 of Mormoops blainvillei. Classification (NCBI taxonomy): domain Eukaryota; kingdom Metazoa; phylum Chordata; class Mammalia; order Chiroptera; family Mormoopidae; genus Mormoops; species Mormoops blainvillei. The sequence goes on from PVJD01012209.1 coordinate 36,156, forward strand.
TTTGGAGAGTTAATGAGAAATTAAATCCCTTAGTTTCCGGGGTTTGGGTGTCATGGCTTCAAGCATAACAGCCTCAGAAACAGGTTAGGGTAAGCCCCACATAAGTTTTGGGTTGGAGGGGATACAGGAGTTGCAAGTGATTGTTGTTGTAATGGTGAGATGTTAATGTCAGGTTTGCTGTATCAGTAAATAGTAGTTATTTTTCTTGAGAGATCAACCCTATTAGGAAGATATCAGCCCCCAATTTGGGGATGAGATGGCTGAGGTATAGAAAAACAGTTGCTCAAGATCACACTGGGTTTCCAGTCGTCTTTAGCTGTACAAGGCTGAAATTGTTCACTAAATTATTTCTGCGATCCTTATTCTATTCTTTTAAATTTCTCATTTTCCTTTCTTCATGCATCTTCCCAATCTCTAAAACATACTTCCATTGGAGGCTCAATTTCTTAAAATCTGTATAAACCCTATATCGTCCTGATTAAAGTTACATATTTGGATCCCATGCGAACTGCTTTAGGAAGGCTTACAAAAGGCAATTTAGGAAGTGTAAAAAAAGTAATTAGAAAAATTTATAGGATGACAATGAGAATCTCCACTAACTCATGTCTTAGTGGAACTGTTTAAAATGATTTAAAAAAAACCGTATTAAAACCTCTAGAAATGGTCTTGAGGCCAAACAGCAGATAAGGAAAAAAATCTGTTCAAGAAACACGAATATCCTGTAGGGATCGATGGTATTTGAGCCAAGACCAAGACAGCACCAGGTCAGCAAGTCAGAGACTCAAGACTGCTGTAGCCCAGAGCACAGGATCCCTTTCTCCAGCTTGCAGGCCAAGGGCTTTCTTTCAGGTAGAGGAGAACACTAGCATTTCTCATCCTTTTCCTAGCTATTTTTTCTTCTCTTTTTAAAAAAATATTTTTTATTGATTATGCTTTTACAGTTATCCTAATTTTTCCCTCTTTGCCCCCCTCCACCCAGCACCCATATTCCCTCAGACAATACCCGACCATTTTTCATGTCCATTGGCTACTCCATTTCCTATATTGTCCTTTACAGCCCCATGGCTATTCTGTAACCACCTATTTGTACTTTTTAATCCCTTCACTTCACCTATTCCCCCACAGCCCCCTCCCATTTGGCAGCCTTCCACTAACTAACTTCTCTTGCTTTTAATATTCTCTCTTTATCTTTAACCTTTGGCATTTTAATTATGTGTCTTGGAGTGGGCCTCTCTTCATCCATCTTGTTTGGGATTCTCTGTGTTTCCTGGACTTGCATGTCTATTTCCTTCACCAAATTAGGGAAGTTTCCTTTCACTATTTTTTTAAATAGCTTTCCAATTTATTGCTCTTTCTCATCTCCTTCTGGCACCCCTGTGATGTGAATGTTGGACCTCTTGAAGTTGTCCCAGAGGCTGCTTATACTATCCTCATTTTTTTGGATTCTTTAGCTGTTTCTTGCTCCCTTATGTTCCAAATCATTGATTTGATTCTCCATTTCATCCATTCTACTATTGTTTCCCTGTCAATTGTTCTTTATTTCAATTAGTGTATCTTTCGTTTCTCACTGGGTGCCTTTTATGCTCTTGAGGTGCTAACTAAGTTCCTTGAGCATCCTTATAACCAGTGTTTTGAGCCCTGCATCTGACAGATGGCTTATCGCCATTTCGTTTAGCTCTTTTTCTGGAGTTTTGATCTCTTCTTTCATTCTTTGTGTCCCCAATTTGGCAGCCTCCTGGTGTTTGTTGCTATGTATTAGGTAGAGCTGCTTTGACTGTGTCTTGGTAGTGTGGCCTAATGTAGGAGCTGTCCTAAGGGGTCCAGATAGCCTCCCCTATCACCCAAGCTGGGTACTCAAGGTGTGCCCTTCGTGTGGTCTCAGTATGTCCTCCTCTTGTCATTGAGCCTTGATTGCTGTTGGCAGGTCAATGGGAGGAATTTACCCTGGCCAGTCAGCTGCAAGAACTGGCTGTGACCACTGATCACCACCCACTGCTCTCTATGGAGGATCAGCTGTGCAGGGGCAGGGTGGTGCTGCTCCAACGTGGTCTGTAGCTGCTCACTTAGTGCACTGGCTCTGGGGTTTCCTGGGTGGTGCAGGCCAAGGTCAGCTCCCACCTGTGTTTTGCCCGGGGCCACCCTGCCTGAGCTATAAAGCAATCTAAGATGGCTGCTACTTGTGCTGGGCTTGGAGGTTCCCAGGTGAAGCCAAGCTGTGATGCTAATCTGGCTGCCACTAGGGCTCCCTGAAGCCAGCTGTTGCTTGTTTGATAGAATTTAGGAGCCAAGACCTGCCATGCTTATGGAAAACCAGCTTGGGTGGGCCCATAAATTGGGTGGGGAAAAGCCTCTGGGGATCTCCAAGGTGGGTCACACAGTGTGAGCCAGGTTGATGGAGTCTCAGATATGGCGCCAGCCTGTCAGCTCTGTGGGGGGAGGGCTCAGCAAAGGGACAATGGTCTCTGCTCGCCCCAATGCCAGACACTCCAGTCTCTCTCTGTAAACCACTGGTGCCCTTCAAGCTGCCACCCTGGTGCTGGAGCTCAGAGGGAACAAGTCTGAGTAGGTGAGTCTGTGTGTGAGCTCCCCAAGGGGAGCTGCTTATGGCTCCAGTGGGCTCCTCCTCCAACTCAATGCCCACTGGTTTTCATAGCCAGAATTTGTCAGGACTTACCTTCCTGTCACTGGATTCCTGGGCTGGGGGGCCTGGCGTGGGGCTGGGCCTCCTTGCTTCTGAGATATCCCTCCCGAATTTTGTCCTCATGGGTGTGGGGCCAGCCCATTCCACATCCACACCTCTCCTTTGAGTCTGGATGGATGTGGTTTCTTCAGTTCCAATGTTGTCAGACTTCCATTCAACTCGATTCTGTAATTGTCAGACATCCATTCAACTTGATTTCTGACATGCCTGAGTGATGGTTGTTCTATATTTTAGTTGTAACTTTGATGTGGTTGTGCTCTAGGTGAGCCATGTCTGCCTACACCGCCTCCTTGACCGGAAGCCTCCCCTAGCTATTTTTGAAGCTAAGTGCCAGGGAGTGAAGTTGACAGATGGGGGCTTCCTTCTTTTCTCTAGCCCCCTGTGAGGGAATGGAGGCTGCACTTGGGAGTCATGGGCTGGGAAGGCTGAGGCCTTTATCACTGTCGCCTCAGGTCATAATGTGGCGGTTCCAAGCCGGCAGACCTCAGGCTGCAGAGGTTGCTGCCACTCCCTCCACTGAGTGCTGAACTCCGCCCCACCAGCCGCTGCACAGCCCTGGTTCCAATTTTTCCTGGGACAAGAAGCAAACCACGGGAGAGTTTCTAGCCTCTTCCCCAAGGAACTGAATGTATAGCAGAGCTAAGAATGCTCTGGAGAACAGTGCAGACTGTGGTCAAAGGCAAGGGAGAGGAGACGCTAGGAGCCGGCTAACCCGTGGCAGGGTCCTTGGCAGGACAGGACCATGCGTGAGGCATTGGGAGGAGCCCTCCCAAGGTCAGAACGAGTATCAAACAGTGCCCTCAAAAATTTCTGTTTGTAGAGCAACGTATGGCACAGCGCATTGTGGAAAAGAGTTGAGCAGCCAGTCGGTCTGCAATTAGCGAGCTCACCAGCGGGGTGCAGTCAGGGAAGGAGAGGAGAGAGACCCCTTTCCCAAGCTCTGTCATCGCAGCGGACTGCGGGCATGCCGAAAGCCGGACCTCCCTGAGGAGCCGCGTTAGACTCTCCACGTGAGGGAGGAGAAAGACCTCACTGGAATAACCCAGCCAGGCTCACTAAGCAAACAAGCAAACAGTGAAAGGAAGCCTGGGGAGGGAGAGGGCAGTACGCAGAGTGGCAGTGTGTTACTTAACACAGGTGGGGTTCCGACAGAACAGTCGGGAGACACAGAAAGGGCAAAATGGCTGAAATAAACAACACAACCACGTAAACAGCATTACATGCAGAAAACAATACTGTTAAAAATAGATGTGCTGCCCTAGCTGGTGTGGCTTGCTTGGGCATTGTCCTGCAAACTGAGAGGTCACAGGTTTGATTCCCAGTCAGGGCACATGCCTGGTTTGTGGGTCAGGTCCCCAGTGGGGCGTGTGTGAGAGGCAACCACACATTGATGTTTCCCTCGCTCTCTTCCTCTCTCTCTTCCCCTCTCTCTAAAAATAAATAAATGAAATCCTTTTTTTAAAAGCTGTTGAGAAAATGTCTACTGCCTTAAATAAGAATAAACTACTGAAATCAGATTTTTAAAAATAAATTAAAAAATGTAATTGTTTAAATCACAATTCCAGCATCTTTTTAATATTTTTTCTCCCACTCACAAACGAAATGTTCATAACAAGATAGAATGAATGTGACAGCTTAGGAGAATGTCCTTTCCTGCGGACGGTTTACCATTATCACCCTAGTCCCACAGCTTCCACCAGGTCTGAGTCAGCCACCAGGGTTAACGTGAAAGGAATCCGAGTGGCATCCAGAGGTAGGTGTGTGTCAAATAGTAATGAGCCCCTGCATACTGCAAATAGCCTGTCGGAGGGCACTTCTCCCCGCAAGTTCAAAGGCAGGGCGGAGTGGCTTGAGGAATGAGAGAGAGGCAGCTTCCTTGCCTGAGAAGCCAAGTTGAGCCTTGGACTCAGGCAGGTAACGCTCGTACTTACAGTTCATTACAGCCGCGACGTCTGAGACTCATGACTGAACCCCTCTGAGCTTCAGTTTTCTCACCCACAAAGTGGATTTTCAACTTCTCAGGAGTAGAACCTTGCTGTGGACAAACTCTCATACACAAAAAAATCTTATCTGGAACCCAAATCAGATAACACATAGAAAAGCAATGAAACAGGCTACACATAAAAGGTGATTGCATTTTGTGGGGGTAGCGTGGGGTGAAGAGATCCCTCTACCTCTATCCCTACTTCCACATCACTTCCCAGGGGCCCTAGGGCAGAGAATACCGTGACTGAAGACCACTGGGCGACCTGTGCTCGCATAGCCTTTTCAGTTCTGACGTTCCAGGAAGACTTGCTGTAGAGA